>PVLC010025831.1:0-23274 GCA_004027655.1 Graphiurus murinus | reverse complement strand
GAGGGTAAAAGAGAATGCAACAGTTTAGGTTTTTTTTCCTCTTTTTTTCTCCTTTTTGGGGCTTTCCTAGTAGGACAAAATGATCCTGCAGACAAAAGGGGTGTAATTTTAAACAAGAATAAGGGTAAGGCTTGAAGTCAAGTTATCTTGTTTTTTTGACATATTTTTTCAAGTTTTGTTAGCCCTATTTTTTGCCTGAAATCTGTGGCACATATGCAGAGTTCAGCTCCCAAGAGATGCCCAGGGCAATTGCCATGTCCTGGGTGACTTCTGTGACAAAGGCTGGCCCATGGTTGGCTTTTAAGTCTGGCCTCCCTGAGTGGATTTGTGTCAGCACTTCCTCACAGCTGCAGATGAGTAGCTCATTGCTGGTTGGATTTAAGGTATCTACCATGAGAGTGCTCATACAGTAAGCCTTGGCAGTCTGTAAACCTGGCTTTGGTTGCTGGACCAGAACGCCTACAACTATTTTTTTTTGTTTTTGTTTTTCCCTGAGACAACAAGGTGGAAGGCTTTTAGCAGTTGCTTTTTAAGTGTCAAAAGGCCTGTTGTTGTTCTTTTTCCCACACAAAGGGTCTTCATCTTCCCTCTTTGTGGGTTCCTAAAGAGATTTTACTGTGAAAACAAAGTTTGGAATCCAAATGTATCAGAACCCTACTATTTTCAGAAATTCCTGAAGGACTTCATTTGACAGGCTCAGAGATAGCTTGAACTGCCCCTCTTTCATTGCCCCCAACAGCCGTTTTAGCAGCACAGACCAGGACCTCTCCAAAAATAGTGGGGGAGTTTTTAAATTCTTGGGGAAATTGAGCCCAAGTGTACTGGTTTTGATTCTAGTTTCTGGGTCCTCCCATGTAAAGGTAAACAATTTTTGGCCCACAGGATCAGAGAGATACTAAAGAAAGCATCTTTTAGTTCCCAGCATGCAAACTAGGCTGCAGGGGCAGGGAGCAAACTTAGAAGATGCAAGGTGACTGTGGCCTGGCTGATAACCCACAAATCTTGCACTGGTCAATACTCCTCATTTCCCAGTTTTTTGACTAGTAAAAGAGGAGTGTTCTTCTGGGGCCGGCATGACATGAAGATATCATGTTGTTGAAGTCTTTTTAAATAGGGCTTGATTTTCTCCAGTGCCAACAAGGAATTCAGTGTAGCCATAATTACACTGGTAGGACATGATGACCTGGAATTTAGCCATTTCAGGTGGATTGTCTTCAGTCCATACAACGAGCCACCGAGTCGCACTCCCTGGGCTGATGGAGCCCTCTTTTTGCACCTCAAATAGTTTTTATTCTTCTTTTTTGGGGAATTTGTAGGAAGCAAATTATCTGAGAGGTTGGCACTGAGAACCTCATTTGACCCTCCCTAGAAAAGGTGAAGTTTGCTCTGAGTTTGCTGAGGTTGTCCTGACCCAGCAGTGGAACTGGGCAGTCTGGTTTCTAGAGTACATCTGTGGGGGAGGTGAAAAATATCCGCTGGGAGGCTTTTTCTGTTGCTTCCATTATGTCAACATGTTGGTCAGTGATGGGGGCGGGGGGATGGCTATTGGACTCTTTACCACTGAATGTTCTGCTCCAGTGTTGACAAGGAACTGGAGATTGTGCTGCACCCCCACACTGTCATTTGGACCATGGGCCCTTCAGGGGCTTTGGGGCCTAGTCCAAACCAGCCTGGCAGACTATCATGGGAGAAGAGTGTGGGAAGGGCTGATGGTTCCTCACAAGGTCCTTGACCTTTCTTAGGGAATTTATTTATTTACTGTGCAATTTTCTTGCAGAATGCACACAGTCACAAAGGAAGTAGCCCTCTTTCCTTTGGATGGCCCGGGACACTGGAGGAAGTCAGTCAGAGCCTGCAGCTGCATTTACATTATTATATATTTATTATTTATTTATTATTTATATATATTTATTTATATTATAAATATATATTTTTATATTATTAAATATATATATATATATTACAGTACTCATCTGTAACTCTATCAGATGTTGTCAATGGAGCTAGCATGGGAGGATGGGGGAGTCAGGGCCCCACTTGCCAGACTGGATGGCTGTCATGTCTGGGAGACATACAGTGGTTGCTGGTCTGGTTTTTCTGGGGGACTTTTCAAAATGGGTGGTAGTTAAGCTTCACATAGTTGCTTCCATCAATTTTCTGACTGACCACTAGAGTCCTGCACTTCTGGGATCAAGATCTGGGACATAGGGTCTCACAGCCTTGGTGAGGGTAGGTGGAGGTTCCAAACCAAATAAAGCCAATTGTCAAAGTAAGGGAAATGGCCCAAATGTCCTGGGCTGCCTGTGACTTGGTCTCAAATGTGTCAGGTGACGCCTAGAACTAAGGAGGCTTTGTGACAGCCAGTCCTCTCCAAAAGTTGGCCATTTTACCTCCACAGGGTGTGCAACCTTTCTGGGGTTAGTTTGGATTCATCATCATCTATATAAGTCCTTCTTTAAAGTTCCTAATCATGAGGCCTAAGGGAATGGGATTACTCTGTTTCCCTCCCATTCCTGCCTAGAGAGTTCAGACTAGTGTCGGGATACGTAAAACAGATAAAAGACAACACTCACTTCATCTGTGCCCAGCCCTCCTCCACACAGGGGTATTTCAGCCGTCCCTTGGCATAGGCAGAATGATATACAGTCTCACTCCAGTTAGACCAAAGACTTCTTAGGATCCTTGCTGGACTGCCACTTTTTAGAGTCCTTGCCGTTACAAGACAGCCTTAGATTCAGGCAATAGACTCCACACTCGCTTTGGCCCTGTGGGGTCCAAACCAGAATCTGACTCTGATGTCCTTCTCATTCACACACTCAAACTCACCATTCACACACCAACCGAAATCCTGAACTGAATTCCTCTGACACTACTTGAGGAATTTTCTGAAAGGGGTGAGCAGTCTCCTTGTCTGCTAATCTGATACTGGACCTTACCTGACTGACACACAACTCAAATCTTGAACTAAATTCTGGTTTCATGTCCCTTCCTGCAGACACTACTCTGGGAAGTCCCTGAAAGGGAGTAATCAGTCTCCTCTTCCACTAACCCAATAGTAGGACCTAACCTGACTTAGCCCCCAGGGAGACCTACCATGATTTAGATGCTCAGATGTCAGTGCTGGATGGATAATGACCTGTTCCTTCTCCAGCCTAAGACCTCAGTGGCTGTTAGCCCTGGACTCGACCACCTCCAGTAGAGGCCTCCCACATGGTGGCAAGAAGGCCTCCAGCATGCTCAGTGGACTGACATCTGCAAAAGGGAAGACCTATCCCCGAGACACAGACTGTCCTGAGCACAATGGGCATCACCAAGGTCTTCAGCAACGAGGCTGACCTGTCAGGGATCACGGAGGACGCTCCCCTGAAGGTCTCTAAGGTGAGGCCCCCCCGAGGATGGCGTGGGCCCCGGTGTCTGCAGGGGTGTGAGGTGCTGAGCTGGGACGTGAGGCTCAGGAGGGGTCCAGGCACGCAGCAAGGCGCAGGCGGAGCTCCTCCAGGGTGCAGAGGTTCACTAGGACACACAGGGTCCAAGGACAGTGCTGGGAGGTGACTTCCTGTGCTGCTGGTCATGCAGGGCCAGCTACACACTGACCCACCAGGGCCTTACTCACCTTTGGTCTCATCTTTTCCCAGGGCTTTGAGTTCTTGGCTTCAGTTTATCTACATTTGTGAAAAGAGGCTTAGGTTTAGGGACTTCAGGGATGATTCTAGAATTTTCCATATGTGGTGTTTAGAGCTTCTGGTGAAGCTCATAATCGCACCCTGGGAGGGAGAGAGATGTGGAGGGAACATGAAGGTCGATGGCTGCCCCTCCTGAAGCTGCGGCCGTATCTGATGGCAGAAGAGCAGGAGACAGGAAGAAAATGGGGAGGGGGAAATCATGTCAAGCACGGGGATGAGCCTGGGGAATGGGCTGCGTGGCCAGCAGAGCGGGTCCAGGGTAGGGCCATCCATGCAGAGGAAGGCCCTTGTGAGGCCCTGAAGGGTGAGGCTCCTACCTGGGTGCTGCTGCAGCTCTGGAAGGCACCTCCTCAGAGCAGCCTCTTTCCTCCTCCTCCAGGCCCTGCACAAGGCTGTGTTCACCATCGATGAGACGGGGACAGAGGCCGCCGGAACCACCTTTTTGGAAGACAGTCCCCTTTTCCTGCCCCCCACTCTGAAGTTAAACAAGTCCTTTGTGGTCGTCGTCAGTGCCCGATACTCTAGTGCTCTCCTCCTTTTGGGAAAGTTGGAGGATCCCACACAAGGATAACTGCCCTCTGGCTCCGCCCCTCCCTCCTGGCACGCCACGCCCCTCCCTGGATGATATTAAACAAGCTTGGCCTGGTGCACACCTGGGCCGGCCCTGCAATCCCTCACTCCCTGGCGTCTGTCCTCCTTTGTGTCCTGGGAATCTGAGGGCTCCAGGAAACAGCCTGTCTCGGTGTCTTTGGCAACATCTATAAGAGGCCTGTGTGGTGCAGCTGTGCCAACCAGACTGACTCTGGCTGAGACCCCGTCCTGTGACCCCTGGGCCTTCTGTGCCCCAAATTCTAGTCCTGTCTGGGCATCCTGAGGGGAATGGTGTGGTTCAATAGCACCTAGAGTCCACAGGAGCCCCCAAGTGTCCCCAGGTGCCCTGCGGATCCCCCCTACTCTGCCCACTGCCCACGCCAAGTCCCTCCCCTGCAGAGCTGGCCACACCCACCCATCACTGCCCTCCTGGTGCTCCCGGAGCTGCCCGCTCACAGCCTGGCATCAAAGGGAAAGAGCAAGGGCCCCTTCCCCTCCCACTTTTTCGCCTCACCAGGCCTGGCCCCTACATCTCCCAGCATGTTTCCTGAGAATGGTTGCAGGAGGTTGTCTGTGGGGCCTTTCTGCCCATCGTGGACCAGGACACTGATGCTGTCCTTGTCTCTCCATCCCTGCCCAGGAGTCTCTCAGCTCCTCTTAGAAGCAGGGCATCTCCCCAGGGAGCAGAAGGGCCTTGAGTCTTGGGCTCTATACCTCCTCTCAAACTGACCAGCAAAGCTGCCTTCAAGTACCCTTACCCAGACCCTTCTCCTCCCTAGTCATGTGTTTGTGGCTCCATGGATGGCTCTGAAGGGCCATGGCCAGGATTCCTCTGCTATGTTAGGGGGAGGAGAGCACCCATATAGCCCCGAGTCTCTCTCTGCCCTCCCTGCCCGAGCTCTCACTGGGCCACGAGCACATGACCCTTCCTCCCAGGTCCTCTCATCATCTTCCAGGGACAACCACAGGTCCGGCGACATGCCATTAGTCTGTCCCAGGAGCAGCCCTGGTCGTCAGGGCCATGTGGCTTTGTCTCATCCTCCAGGACCCTGCTGAAGCGCTGCTGAGCCAGGAGCCCACTGGGCCCATGGGGACGAGCCTACTGCCCGGGCTTTCCCAGATCTTGTCCTGAGCATGTGCCGCCCAGCCCAGGAAAACCTAATGAAACTGAATCCCACTACTCACCCCAATTTGCCAAATCATATAATTGGGGCAGGCCTTTGGGAAGAATGAAAAAGAAATTTATTGATTTGCTAGCAAACCAGAGAAAGCCAGTAAACTTAAAAGTTCAGAATCTCCCCAAGCAATGAATCAAGTCCCTTTTAAGAGTAGACTCTTTAGGTTCACATGGGCTTGTCAGAAGAGAAACAATTCATATAAGGTCATCCTTGATTTAGCTTTTTCTGAGACTCACAGATGTGAGGTGTCCAGGTTTCACTCCTTTGTTCAGCAAACTAATTAAGAGCATGTTACTGGTTTACAAGGGGAGAAGGAAAGGAGCAGGAGGAAAAGAGGGGAGCAAGAATTTCAGCTTCGAAGCAGGCCATCTGTTGCTGCCAGGGTCATAGGCAGGCTGCTGTTACACTAGGAATCACAGTCAGCATTCATGGCAAGAATATGGACACAATGCACTAGATTTACTCCTTGAAAATTGCCATCTTTGAAGTCTAAACAGTCACATGTGTGCGATTTCACATGCTGCATTCTATCAGTGCAATCCAACTGCTTCCCCAAAGAAGCAACAGGTTTGCTTGAGGATGCTCACTGGAGACCCTGGCCTCCACAGGCCTCTGGCAACAGGAGCTTCACCTGTCACCAGGAGCAATGCCACGTTTGAGGGTCTTAGGACCCGAAGTCCGTCACACAGCAGCTGTGTGGCCTGAATGAGGTTGTCAGACCACTCTGAGCCCCCCTCTTCTTCATCACTAATTCTACAACTCACATTGCAGTTGGCATGAGAGTCTAGTCAGGTATTGACCCGGAGTACATAGAGCTATAATTATGTTGCAGGAAAATTAGGTCCACAAGACAGGAGACAGAGACCAGAGTTGGAAGTATGTATCTTTATTCACTAGTGAAAGCTCAGCAAGGAATGCTTCAGGTCTGAGCACTGATCACCAGGCATACAAGCTCTTTTATGCATTTGATTATCTATTGTTGAGAGGGGAGAGGTTTATGTCTGGGCTGCCTTATCTTTTGAACTGCTTGCTTGCTTACATCTGTGAAGAAGCTTTATCCTTTACATTTTTCTTCTAGTCAAAAATAGTTTTAAGGCCAGGCGTGGTGGTGCACACTTGCAATCCCAGCATTTGGGAGGCTGAGACTGAAAGATCTGGGGTCTCGGCCAGCCTCAGCTACCTAGTGAGGCCCTCCTCAACTTAGTGAGACCCTGTTTCAAAATAAAGAATAAAAAATAGGGCTGGGGGTGTAACTCGGAGGTAGAATGCCCCTGAGTTCAATCCCCAGTACCGCAAAAAAAAAAAAAAAAAGTTTTAAGGACAAGGCCCGGAGGCCCATCTCATTCCCCCTTTTAAATTTCTCAATATATTAAACGAGAAGATTTCAATTTGGGGGATTATTTTCAGTCAGAGTCATAAAGGTGGCATATGGAGGTGAATCCCTTTTAGCTATTGAGTTTCTATTACTTGTTTGATTAACTCCCTGGGACAGAATCTGACCAGAATGAAAACTCTCATTACTGCTATTAAGGAGGTTAGTAATGGGACCAATAAGGTTTTACAGTTTCCGAACCATTTTGGGAGCATATTGCTATAAGGGTTGTTGACTCCAGAGTTTTCTACCTATTCATCATCCAGGGTCATCAGGCCCTTTAAGTTTCCAGTCATGGTTCCATAATGGGCAGTGTTATTTGCTATAAAAGTGCAGCATTTACCCTCAGCATCACACGCACACCTCCTGTTTCTGCCAGTAATGTATCTATCTAGAGCCATCTTGTTTTCCCCAGCCATCTGGGTGGTGGGCCTATTTGGTCAGCAATTCCCTTAATTGCATCCTGGGTATTATTAACAAATCTTTGCTGATTATAGTAGATGTAATTTATGTAATCTACATTTTTATTGATTGTGACCCACCAGAAATGAAACTCAAAGCCTGCAACTATTTGATTTCTTGCCATGAACGCATCCAGAACTCCTCTGGGGAACCCTATGGTATGTATGTGCACGTGGGATCAAAGGTCCAGGTATGATCTCATGCTGGGTCCTGTGAAGACACCCCTCCCCCGAAAGCATAGATAAACAATGGTAAACAAGATGGGAACCAGTGGATAAGTTCCTTCCCAGGAACTTGTCAAGGTTGAAAATAACTTTGAGCCTCAATACCACCACATGTCTACCCAATCCTGACATAATCCAGTTTTTTAAATGTAAGCTCTAACCTTTCCCAGGTCAGGTGTCCAAGGAAGGTACCTCCCACTGGTGTCTCTCTAGTGAGACATGCTGTAAAGTTGTCTGGCTTGGAGTGAGGCTGAATAGCCTGGGGGTTTCTGTAGGACTTAGGGGGTAATATTTGTTCATCATAGTGCTGGTGTCTATCTCAGGGAATAAGAGAGCCAGAGTCTTACAAGACTCACTACAAGGGTTTTTGTTTCCCTTAAAAAACCTAAAAGGCATCTTAAACCAGCCTTGGCCAAACTCTACCCCAAAGGGAAAGGAACAATTTGCACTTGTGGATGGCCAGAGCACATGTATAGCAATTTGTCTTGCCAGCAGTTTATAGAAAATTTAACCCATTCTAGTTACATGTTCATATCTCTAAACCCAGTTTCCACTTCTAGAGTCTGTCTTAGATCTTTTATCTCTATTATAGTTACTTTGGCTGGATCATTTTTGGCTTTTCTTACAGTTACAGGAGAAAGGGTCTCTGTTGGCAGGGCTGCAGGGCCATTTGGCTTAATGAGCTCTAATCTGAAATGGCCCATGAGGTTTCTTCCAGGAATATCTGTTCCTAGCCTATAGAGCCAGCTGGCTACTATTGGTACTGATCTATTGTATAGGAATCTTTAATAAGTAATGTCACAGAATTACATTGATTAATTTTACAAGTTGAGGATGTTTTGTCTGGATAATGTGATTCTAAGTTTTTAGAGACCTCCATGATGATGGGGTTGCCTGTTCTATATTGGTTGTCTTTCTGTAGAGATTAGTGGTCCACCAGACATTGCCCAGTAAAGACAGAGCCTAGTTCCAGTATAACCTAAACTTGATTCAGGGCAGAGGTATTTGTCAGCCTAGGAGAGGTTACACTGGTTTTCCAGGCTGCCACAAGATATAATCTGACAGGCATCACATCTGACAATAATAGGTTTGATAATTTTGGTTACATTGATGGTGAAGATTGCAGGGACTGGATATAAAAACTCTGAGCCTGGAGGATCTGGATTCGTGGCCAGTCTCAGTTACTTAGTGAGGCTCTCTACAATCTAGGGAGACCCTGTTTCAAAAATAAAGAATAAAAATATAGGACTGAGGGTGTTACTTGGAGGCAGGATGCCCCAGAGTTTCACCCCCAGTACCACACACACACATACACACACACACACACACACACACACACACACACACACACACACACAATTCTATCAGTCCTCCCCACAGGATGAGAATTGCCGATTGGTTTCTTTTTTGTTTTGTTTTTGGTTTTTTGTTGTTGTTGTTGTTGTTGTTTTAGCAATGCAAAGTCAAATTGGGCAGACACCTAAATATTAAAATTAAGATCACTGCAAATCCCACTAATAAAGTCAGTCTTAAAGTGCTTATGACATAACACTTAGGGGCTAATTTTTGTGGCATGAGATGTAATCCTCCTCAGTCTTTTGTTGTGCCTTGGTCTGACTGCTTCTGGTAGAGATGGGAGCGGGGCAAGTCAGCTTTTTCAGGATTAGCTTGTTTGGCTCTCCAGGTTTTTCTTTCATGAGCAGTGTTGTTGGTCCTCTCTGGGCCTGTTGGCTTCAGGTGGTTGTGATGTATCCAAGCCTCAATAACCTTGACTTTTACTGTTGTTGCTGGGGCAAGAATAACAGTGAAGAGTCCTTTCCTTTTTGCCCTAAGGGGAGCCTGATTTTAGCTTTGACTAAAACTAGTTTTTTAGGCTTGTCAGGATGGACTGAGGTAGCCAAACTGACAAGTGTTTCCACTAATACCCATTTATGCATCACTTTTTAACAGGCTGAAAGCACAAATATAACAAACATTACAGTTATACAGGAGTCAATTTTCACATTTGAAGTGAAATTTAGAATCCAATGCTTAAGAACATAACCATAGAAAACAAAGACAGTAGAGAACAGGAAAGTATCTTAATGGAACCTCACTGTAAATCTTTCAAATAATCTTAAATATCAGCATCTTTTTCACACATGCAATATTCTATTCATAAGCTTTATCCTCCACAAACATTCTGTGATGTATTCAAATCTTCTGCGAATTGCTTTTAACCCTCTGATTTTACCCTAGTCTTTCCTATCCCATTTGAGACAATCTTAGGATAAACTTTACTCCATCATACAAAGTCCTTTTATTTATCTCTAAAATAGTTTCTTTTTATCCTTCCTTACCAAAACTTTTCATACTCATGTACCTTCTTTACATCTCTTTCTAATACCTACACACTGGTTTCTTTCTGCTTTAATTCTTTTCTTAACTTTAAATTTTGATACAATTTAATAATTTTTTAATTGAGATAAAATTGTGATTAAATGAAAATAGAGAGATCAAAATTGTATTTTATAACAGAATAAGAAAAAATCCAATATCTTAAGTCTTACAATGCCCTGGAATTAACAAATTAGTTTGTCTTTTAAGATATTTACATTTCACTATGACCGAAATATTCTGCCTTATGTCTTTGCTATCTTATCTTTTTATTTTTTTTACTGCCTGCTTGCTTACATCTGTAAAGAAGCTTTATTGTTGTCATTTTTCTTCTAGCCAAATATAGTTTTAAGGACAAAGTCTGGTGTCCTATCTTAATTACAGCAGGTGGGAACATAAGGGCCCTGCTGCTGGCCTGGATGAGCAGACACCCTGGGAAGCACTTTCCCAGCATTTGCTTATTTAATCCTGGCAGTCCTGCCATACTAGGAGCAGATCTGCCATGTGTCATTTTCTCAATCTATACAGGAGGAAACTGGGGATGACAGAGGCCACCTGTCTTCTACAGAGTCACCTAGCTAGCGATGGCAAAACAGTCCTCCTGAGCTCTACTTGTTCCTCCAACCTGCCTGGCAAGAAAACATCTTAGTATCTACTCTGCAGTGTTTCCATGAGGACTCAGTGAAACAGCTCCTTTCTTTCATCTCCTGTCCTGGTCATGCCTAGCATCTCCGGGGCCTAGGTGCTGGGCCAGGCAACCCTTCATCTCACCTCGCTGCAGGCATATGAGGCTATCTCAGCAGGCGAGTATCTGGAAGCCCAAGCCTGGGCAAGCTAAGCTGCATACTCCTGTACTGCCTTTGTCAGAACAAACAAAACACAAAAGTGCTTTTGTTTCCATTTTTGGCTGTTGGTCCCTGGCACGTTGAGGGGACCTGACTTTCAAGTTCAGCAATGCCCAGGCCAGCTCTCAGAGGCAATGGGACTGCTCTGGCTGCCTCGCTGGCATCACATTAGTGGCTGGCGTTGTCGCATCAGGACTGATTGGTGGAACTAGGATGAGAAGTTCCTGGGCAGGGACAGCAGGACATGAAGCCCAATGCTTCAAGCTGGTCTCTGTGTCACCAGGATGGCAGAGCCACATGAGACTCGTCGAGAGAGGGGAATTGGCCTGGCGCAGTGATTCATGCCTGTATTCCCAGTATTTGAGAGACTGAAACAGGAGGATTGTAGGCTCAAGGAAGGCTTCAGCAACTGAGTGAGACCCTTTTCAAAATGAAAAATAAAAAGGGCTGGAGGTATCACTGGGAGGTAAAAGTTCCCTGGGGTCAGTCCCCAAGACCAAAACATAATCCCATTCTGACTGGTGCTGGCACAAAGCCAGAACCGTCTTCCCCTTCTACACCAGCCTGGAAGGGCGACTAGAATCTGAGATGCACAGGGAGGGCAGGAGTGAAGTCTGCAGGAGGGCTGGCTCTAGAAAAGGCTGACACGTGGGAAGTCAGCTCTGGGAACTAGTGAGAAGGAGCCAGGAACATCTGGGAGTGTGGCATAGAGTTGCTCTAGAAAGGACGACGAGCTCAGGGCCCCCAGGTCCACTTAACCAAAAATTACCAACGGCCTTCACCCTCACCCGTCAAAGTGTGAAAGTGAATCTGATACAATGAACAATCAGAGGTAACATAAATTTTTTTAATTTTAATTTTTTATGGTACTCTGAGAGAAAACGCAAGGAACACAGGTAGACCTGTATATTATGTAAAAATAGTTTGTTTAATTCATGGTTAGTGCTCTCAAAATAAGTTCTGAGATTTATTAGTGTAATTGTCTTTCTTTCTAAGGTAACTTTCATCATTAAATTTTTAAGCTGAAGATGCTAAGAGTAGTGTAACAGAGGAAAAGAACCCAGGAACTCCAACGCTGCCTGCTGCTTAACATTAACCACGACTATTCCATTAAACTCCCCTTTGCCTGGGTTTCCTCAATTCCAAGATGGAAAAATGGCAAGAAGAGACCTAAGTGTCAGGCTTCTTCAGTGTACAACGTCTTCTGAGTGCTCATGCTTGGCCAGCCATGAAACTTTGATCAAGACTGCTGGTTCCATTAGGAATGCTCGCCAACGATCTCCCCATGGTGTATTCACTCCTGGGAAATCAGCCCTCATGCCACAGTGCACTAGTGTTCTAGACTCTCCCCACTTTGGTCTAGGATTTGCATGATAGTCCCCTAAAGATCAGACATGAAGGTCCCCCAGCAAAGACCCCTGGTAACTAATGGTCAAGTGGACGTGGGGGGCCCTGCTCCAGTCCTCTCTAGAGTGACTTCGTGCCTGCACCCCAGCTTTTCCTGGCACCTTCTCACCAGTGTCCAGAACTGACTTCCCACGTGGCAGCCTTTTCTAGAGCAGGCCCTCCTGAGGCTGTCCTCCTGCCCTCCCTGTGCGTCTCAGATTCTAGTCACCCTTCCAGACTGGCATGGCAGGTGAAGAGAGCCAGTCTGCAGGGGCAGGAGGCATGGCACAGGGCAGGGCCCTTCCTGCCCCAGCTCCCTGCCCCTCCCAGACCTAGTGCCTCCGCAGTGAGGAGTGTCCTTCCTCCAGACTGTGTGTCAGTAGGGTGAGGTCTGCGGATTCTAGTGACCCTCTCAGTCAGTGAGACCATTCTTCTTACAGAGGTGCAGGGGATAGGTCCTCTAATAGCTCAGTACAGGTGACCTGTACTTGGCAGCACAGCATGCCCAGACACAGCAAGTAGAGCAGGTGACATGCAGATCTGCCTGAGCCAGGAAAGACTCGTCTTGCATCCACCTGGCCCAGGGCAAGGTCCTTGCTGCCCCAGCTCCCCGCCCCCGCCCCCAGACCTAGTGCCTGCCCCACGCGGATTTACCTTCCTCCAGGCCAGAAGAAGCTGGGAACACAAGGCCTGGGCTGCACCTGGAGCTGCACAGCTTCTAGGAAGAGCCAGTCTGAAGGTTCCAGAGGTAAGGCCTGCAGTGCTGCCAGCCAGGAATCCCAGGTAGAGGGGCTGCGACCTCCCACTGGCCCCCAGGCTACCTTCCTGCCTGAGGTGGCAGAGTCTGGGTGATCAGGGAAGATGGGCACCTACTGCTGTCCACCCAGTGTGACAGCTGAGAAGGACAATTGGCTTCCATTGTGGCCTTTGTGTGGAGCAGGGACTGAGGCCTAGAAAAGGGAGATCGTGCCCAGGGAGTGTGGGTGACAGGTCACCTCCAACTTGGCCCAGCTCCCCTAGCAGGATGCAAAGCAAGCGCTCCCTGGAGGGAAGTGTCCCTGCACCGCCCAGGGAAAGACCAGGGCCCAGAGGCCAGATGATGGGGGAGGGAGGAGGGAGGCCCTGAGCTCAGTTTTCCACTTCCTGTAAGGGGGTGGGGTGCACACTCACTCCCCCACAGGGTCACTGAGAGGGCTGAAGGAGAGGGTGCCTGCTGGAAAGTTCCAGACATCCCCCATGGCACCCAGAGACCCCCCTCAGGGGGCGCCATCATAAAGGGCTGTCTGTGCACACCCCGAGCCAGGCTCTGAGCTCCTGCTGCAGCTCATCCTCCAAGCAGCCCAACAAGGTCGGTATCATCACTGTACAGGAGGGGAAACTGAGGCACAGAGAGCTTAAGGACTTGCTTGAGGTCTCGAGGACACTGACTGGGCTCTCCAGAAAGAATCTGTGTGCTGGAGAGTCCCAGGGTCACTCACCTGGCCAAGCCCCAGATGGAGACACAACTTAGATCGGCAAACAAGGGAAGGACACGGAGAAGCTCTCAGCGTTCATTCAACAAACACCCCCTGGTGCGCGGTAGGTGCTAAGTGAGCAGGGGCAGGCCGGCTGTGGCTATGGTGGAGGTTTTGAAAGGGACTGCAATCCAGCGGGGCCCTTTCAGCCTCAACCCTGCATCCCCCCAAACCACCCGTGCACCCCCAGAGCCCAGCAACAGCCACAGGGAGGGGCCATGCTCCAGGGAAAATACAGGCGACCTGTGGATT
Source organism: Graphiurus murinus (assembly GCA_004027655.1). Lineage (NCBI taxonomy): Eukaryota > Metazoa > Chordata > Mammalia > Rodentia > Gliridae > Graphiurus > Graphiurus murinus. The sequence continues at coordinate 9,391 of PVLC010025831.1, read as the reverse complement.
AGCCTGGTCTTCTGGGAACCAGAAGCAGAAACGAGCCTGACCCGCCAGCCCACCACCCAAACACCAGGCATTTCAAAGCATCTGGCCCAGGAAAGGGTAGATGTTGTCTAGGTGAGGGGGGGCCCTGAGAATTCCCCAGTGAGGCCATCTGATTCATGCCACTGCCCCTCTTTAGACACAGGACACCGAGGTCTATGAGGCCACCGCACTGACGCCCCATGGGGATGAGCGGATGCCAGCATGCTGCCCCAGCAGAGTACACAGCTTGTGATCGATGGACTTTGCCCCTGTCTGTTTGCTCCTCTAAAACTGAGATGATCTTGATTAATAGTCACTGGCTATCTCCCCCTCGCCCCTCTTCGTCCACTGCTTAAATAGCACCGAGGACGGGGCTCTGTCTCCTCAGCCTGGGTCTCCACCTGAGTGGTAAGTACGCCTTTCCCTGTGGGGAACCATTGGAGGAGCCTCAGGGTCCCCGCGTGGCCCAGGCAGGCAGCAGGCCTGGGGTCCAGCCAATGCGGGGCAAATGGGGCTGTTGCAACGGGGCCTCCTGTGGTCACAGTACCAGCAGCCACAGAGGTCCTTCCTGCCCCTAAACCACTCAATTCATGGCTACTACCTCCCAGTAAACAACCAGCACTTGACAGCAGAAAGGGAGGAGGGTATGTGGATCCGCTGCCTGGGGAGGCAGGGACAGCCGCGCCAGCACAGGAGCTCTGGTCCTGTCCCCACGGCTCCAGCGTCCATCCAGGGGCTGTCCTGCCATCGCCTCTGGTCAGCCTCCCCACCACCTGCTGCGGGGTGAGCTTTCCCTCCTTCTCCAGAAGCAGAAGGTCTGTCCAGAGAGGGGCAGGGAGGCACCAGGCTCACACCCTCCATCCTCCAGATCAGCCCTGGAGGAGAGCTGGGCCAGGTCTCACCTGGAGGTGTCAGATGGGCCTAGCGACGTCAATGGCCTCTGAGCATTCCCTGTGCCTGCTGGACGACAGGAGCCCCTGCAGAGGGCAGCGTCACCATCACTGGGGTTGAGCTAAGGGTCCTGAGGGAGCTCTCCGAGTTCATCACCTGTAAGCTTCCTGCACAAGTCAAGGCATTGAAGCCTCACAGCCTCCCTCTGTGGTTGCTATGGTTACTCCCATTTTATAGATGAGCGAATGGAGAACAGAGAGGTAGAGAGCTTGCTCCAAGTTACCCTCCGCCCAGGATTCATATTGGCTTTGGACTCCATGCCTCTGGCCCTGGCCGACTGCTGACACCTTTCTCCTGGGTCTCCTCCCTGGCTCTGGAATGGGAAGCCTGGAACCAGCCTTCAGGCCTCTCTGATGCTCTGTGACCTTGGGCAACTGCTCAACCTCTCTGCTCTGTTCTTCCATCTATAAATGAAACTGCTCATAATTTCCACCTCCTAGGCTAAGCTCTGAGGGAAGATTAGAGGAGACCTGGTATATAAAACCCAAGAGTGGGAGGCAGGCCTGCAATCCCCTTGCTTAGGAGGCTGAGACAAGGAGGATTGCAGTTTTGAGGCCAGCCTCAGCAACTTAGCAAGACCCTATTTCCAATTAAAAAATAAAAAGGGCTGGGGGTGTGGCTTGGATGTAGAATAGCCCTGGGTTAAATCTCCAGTACCAAAAGAGAGGGAGAGACACACACAGGGAGGGAGGGGGGGAGGGGGAGAGAGAGAGAGAGAGACAGAGAGACAGAGAGACAGAGAGACAGAGACAGAGACAGAGACAGACAGAGACAGACAGACAGACAGTCCATATTCATGCACAGAGGAGCCCTTCATCGAGGTCTCTCCCCAACTGCTCCATGCAGCCTGGGAGACTGAGGTCTCTGGACACCACTAGTGCAGACCCTCACCCAGGCCAAGTGCATAGCAGCGGCCCTGTCAAGGTAGAAGCCACCACCTCTGGTCCTGAAGCCACTGACTGTGTTTCCTGGCCCCACCCTGTGGAGGTCCCGCTCACCCCGGATCCCTGAGCCCTGGGAAGATGGGTAATTTCCATAAACCACAAAGGGCTCCACCAAAATCCAGTTAGGAAGGAAAAGAGAACTCTAAGGGAGGTGGAAATATAGAGAACTAATTTTAGTGCCATATTCAGCTCTAGCACACAGGCTAGTTAGAGAAAAATATAAACACACATTATGCAATGTGGGCTTTGCTCTCTTTGGATTATTTAGAGACAGGAAGGAAGGAGGAAGGAAGGAAGGAAGGAAGGAAGGAAGGAAGGAAGGAAGGAAGGAAGGAAGGAAGGAAGGAAGGAAGGAAGGAAGGAGAGAGAGAGAAAGGAAAGAAAGGGGGAGGGAGGGAGGAAGAAAAGAAAGAAAGAAAAAAACCTGGTACAGAAAACCCAGTTATGTGCTTCATTTTTGTGTTTTTTGGGGGAAAAAAAGACTTTTAAAAGGTCAAGCAGAAGGGAAACTCAGCCTTCCTTACTCTCAGCTTTCTCCCCTCAGGTTTCATGTCCCAAGTTCAAGGACATCCTTCTCTCCATGTTCTGTTAAGAAGGTGATTTTGGTTTGGGGACAGGTAGTTAACTATGTGGCCACAAGCCCCTTCTTCACAGCTCAGACCTCAGTTTCCCCATCTGTAAGAGCAGAGCATACTTCAGGGGCTGCAGACTAGAGGCGCCTGGCTGGGGCTTCTCTCAAGTACAGGGGTGCAGAGGGGTCCGAGCAACCCCAACTCCTCCACTATGGGGACACGAGTTGATGGTGGGGTGGCAGGTGAGCTAACTGCAGTGACATCAGTCCATGCTGTGGCTGAGATCACAGAATAAAAAAAATACTAAAGGCTCATCTTGCTGTCAAGTCGGGTGGGGAAACCATGTTCTACAATGCCATGTACCAGACGCTCCTCCTGTGAGCAGAAGACGCCTGGCAGTCACGGGGTTGAAGGGGAGACCTCCCAGGGCTGTTCCACTCACAGTGGTTCCAATCCTAAGCTTACCCAATGTCCCTGGTAACCTTGGGCAAGTCCCTGCTCTTCCTGCGTCTCTGCTCCTCTTAGTAGAAGGGGGCTGGGCGGCGCTGGCTCATTGCGGTTCCAGGTGGAGTTGTTGTGAGCATGCACTGCACGCCCCACTGCCTGGTGTGTGCTGTTCTACAATCCTACATGCTCACGGACTTTGGTCATGTGTCTTCACCTCTCTGGGCTTTGATTGCCTCATCAGTAATGGAGGGTGATGCAAGTTCTCCCCACCAGACTGACAAGACAGAGAGTTAATAATAATAATTATAATAATAATTATTATTGTTATTATTATTATTTGCCGCACTGAGGATTAAACCCAGGACCATTCTACCTCTGAGCTACACTCCCAGCCCTATTTTATTTGAGGTACTGGGGATTGAACGCAGGGGCATTCTACCTTCGAGCTATACCCCCAGCCCTATTTTTTATTCTTTATTTTGAAACCAGATCTCACTAAGTTGCGGAGTGCCTCACTAGGTAGGTGAGGCTGGCCACGAACCCGGATCCTCCGGTCTCAGCCTCCCAAATGCTGGGATTACAAGCTTGCACCACCATGCCTGGTTGGTTCCATCACATTATTTTTGATGCTTTTCTGATTCCTTTCAATCAGAAACTCTTTACTGATTGTGTTCAATCCAATGATGTAGAAAGTGCTTGGCACCAGCTAGGCACATGTCAGATGTTTAATAAAGCACAGTGGCTTTTGCATGATGTCAGTTGGTGGCCATGGGGGTCGTCATGGTGCCTAACTCAGACCTTGGATCCCCTTCTCTGTCTCCCAGGACAATGCCTTCCTCCGTCTCGTGGGGCGTCCTGCTGTTGGCAGGCCTGTGCTGCTTGGTCCCTGGCTCCAGGGCTGGGGATGTTCAGGAGACCGTCACAGCCGAGCATGATCAGGGACACCTTCCCTGCCACAAGGTCTCCCGGAACCTGGCTGAGTTTGCCTTCAGCCTGTACCGAGTGGTGGCCCGTCAGTCCAACACCACCAACATCTTCTTCTCCCCTGTGAGCATCGCCACAGCCCTGGCCATGCTCTCCCTGGGGACTAAGGGTGACACCCACACCCAGATCATGCAGGGCCTAGAGTTCAACCTCACCAAAACTGAGGAGGCCCACATCCACGAAGGCTTCCAGCATCTCATCCTCACCCTCAACCTGCCCGACCAGCAGTTCCAGCTAACCATCGGCAACGGCCTGTTCGTCGATGAGAAACTGAAGCTCGTGGCCAAGTTTTCAGAGGACGTCAAGACCCTGTACCGCTCAGACGCCTTCTCCATCAACTTCAGTGACTCTGAAGCAGCCAAGAAGCAGATCAACAGCTATGTTGAGAAGGGAACCCAAGGGAAAATCGTGGATCTGGTGAAAGAGTTGGACAGAGACACAGTTTTCGCCCTGGTGAATTACATTTTCTTTAAAGGTAAGGCTGCACAATGGGCCTGAGCTGGTTCCCATGGAAACTCTCCTAGCACCAGCTCTGGGATGTTCCCTAGCAGGGCGCTCTGGCTGCAGCTTGCAGCTCAGCTGGGTTCCTCCATCTCCCCTGCACAAACACGAAAGCATTCCCCATCAGCACTTAAGTGTGAGGACAACAGGCCAACCAGTCAAAATTGTTGACCTCTGCAGTGTTTATTGTCCTGATGCTCATTGGGAAGACCTGGGAGGGAAGGAAGGGTATAAAATATGGAATGTTTTCCTAACCATAAAGCCAGAAATACAAATTGAAACAGATGGTATGGAGGGAGTAGTGTTTCATGGAACATGCTTTGGATCACTCCAAAGTTGTGGAAGAGTATCCACTTTATAGTAAGCAAGACCTGGGTTCAAATCCTGCCTCCACCACTCCTCAGCCTTGACCTTGAACAAGCCATCTCACCCCTTTGGGACATGACTGTTCCATCTTATCATGGACAGAACAATATCATTGTGTTCAGAATCTGAAAGGATTAATCAAGGTACACAGAACATGGGACTGTCTATGTAATATAGTAGCTGATCAACCAACCTTGATTCCCGTGGTCGCCCAGGTCTAATACTGCCCCAGATAAACAGCCTAAGGGAAGGTAATGGGAGTCATGGTCAGGTGCAGCCTCCTCCCCAACCTGGCTCCCTTGCTCCTGGAAAGAGTCCTGCAGGAGAGAGTGCCAGCCTGGAGGTTGGATAGACCTCCTATGCACATGAGAAAGCTGAGGCCCAGCGGGGAGCGACTCACCAGGAGGATGGGGGCTCCTCCCCTCTGCCTCTTACCTGAACCCCTTTCCAACCGGGCCACTGTCCACCTTTCCTCTCTGCAGGCAAATGGGAGAAACCCTTCATTCCTGAGCGAACCCAGGAGGACGACTTCCACGTGAACGAGGAGACCACGGTGCGGGTGCCCATGATGAGTCGCGTGGGCATGTTTAACCTCTTCCACTGCAGCACGGTATCCAGCTGGGTGCTGCTCATGGACTACCTGGGCAATGCCACCGCCATCTTCCTCCTGCCCGACGAGGGGAAGATGCAGCACCTGGAGGACACGCTCACCCCCGACATCATCGCCAAGTTCCTAAAACACAAGGACAGCAGGTGACTGTCTCAACTGGGAGATGCCTGACCTGTCACTTCTAAGTGTGGCTTGTCAAGTCCCAGGTGCCAATAGAACTCACACATGTGACACAGTGCAGTGCACACACACATACTTGTGGTGAGTCGGGGTCCTACAGCACAGCATAGGACACACACATGGTAAAGAGATGTGAACAGGTGTAAGGTTAAGTCCTGAACAGAAGTGCTACACTGCATGGAGCACAGAGCACAAGGCCAGGCTGGGACTACACCTGGTCACCCACCCCAGGGCCCGTGTCACCTGATCACAGGCCCCACTCCAGCCTTGCCCTGTCCCCAAGGGGAATTTGAGCTGAGCCTCCAGCCTGGTGAGCTGGGGATCCCTCCTCCACTGAGCAGGTGTCACCAAGTCCTGCTGCTGTGACCACGTCCCCCTGGGGAATCAGTCCCCAGGGGAGGCCCTGGCTAGGGCAGGGTGGCCAAAGAAAGCTGCAGAGCAGGATGAGACCTGCTTCCAGCAGGACACCTGAGTCTGCCTGGAGGGCTCCCCAGAGGAGGGGGCAGGATCAGGGCTGCCGGGGAGGACACAGCCTCCATGTCAACCTTCCCCACACCAGGTGAGGAGGAAGCTGAGTCCAACAAGCCAGGGGACTGCCCCTCCTGCTGTGGCTGGGGACAGGGCACTCCATGGGAGAAGCAGCCAGGAGAGGAAGCCCTGTCACGTGATGGATCCCAACAGAACCTCAGAAATGCTAGAAACGCCTCATGTTCTTCCCATCTTGCCAGGTATACCAGCTTGCATCTTCCCAAACTGTCCATTTCTGGATCCTACGATCTGAAGTCTGTCCTGAGCACAATGGGCATCACCAAGGTCTTCAGCAATGAGGCTGACTTGTCAGGGGTCATGGAGGATCCTTCCCTGAAGATCTCCAAGGTGAGGCCTCCCGAGGATGGCGTGGGCCCCGGTGTCTGCAGGGGTGTGAGGCGTTGAGCTAGGATGTATGACTCAGGAGGGGTCCAGGCACCCAGCAAGGTGCAGGCCGAGCTCCTCCAGGGTGTGAGGTTCACTAGGACACACAGGGTCCAAGGACAGCGCTGGCGGTGGCTTCCTGTGCTGCTGGTCATGCAGGGACAGCTACACACTGACCCACCAGGGCCTTACTCACCTTTGGTCTCATCTTTTCCCAGGGCTTTGAGTTCTTGGCTTCAGTTTATCTACATTTGTGAAGAGGCTTAGGGTTAGTGACTTCAGGGAAGATTCTAGAATTTTCCATATGTGGTGTTTACAGCTGCTGGTGAAGCTCATATCCACACCCTGGGAGGGAGAGAGATGTAGAGGGAACATGAAGGTCGATGGCTGCCCCTCCTGAAGCTGCGGCCGTATCTGATGGCAGAAGAGCTGGAGACAGGAAGAAAATGGGGAGGGGGAAGTCATGTCAAGCACGGGGATGAGCCTGGGGAATGGGCTGTGTGGCCAGCAGAGCGGGCCCGGGTAGGGCCGTCCATGGAGAGGAAGGCCCTTTGAGGCCCTAAAGGGTGAGGCTCCTACCTGGGTGCTACTGCAGCTCTGGAACGCACCTCCTCAGAGCAGCCTCTTGTTCTCCCCCTGCAGGCCCTGCACAAGGCTGTGCTGACCATCGATGAGAGGGGGACAGAGGCCACTGGAGCCACCGTTATGGAAGGCGTGCCCTATTCTAGGCCCCCAACTCTGAAATTCAACAGGCCCTTTATGGTCGTCATTTATGATCAATACACTAAGACTCCCCTCTTTGTAGGAAAGGTGATGGATCCCACACAAGGATAACTGTCCTCTGGCTCCGTCCCTCCCTCCTGGCAGGCCACGCCCCTCCCTGGATGACATTAAACAAGCTTGGCCTGGTGCACACCTGGGCCGGCCCTGCAATCCCTCACTCCCTGGTGTCTGTCCTCCTTTGTGTCCTGGGAATCTGAGGGCTCCAGGACACAGCCTGTCTCGGTGTCTTTGGCAACATCTGTAAGAGGCCTGTGCAGTGCAGCTGTGCCAACCAGACTGACTCTGGCTGAGACCTCGTCCTGTGGCCCCTGGGCCTTCTGTGCCCCAAACTCCAGTCCTGTCTGGCCATCCTGAGGGGGACGATGTGGTTCAATAGCACCTGGAGTCCCCAGGACCCCCAAGTGTCCCCAGGTTCCCCTCGGATCCTCCCCACTCTGCCCACTGCCCACACGCAGTCCCTCCCCTGCAGAGCTGGCCACGTCCACCCAACGCTGCCCCTTCTGGTGCTCCCAGAGCTGCCCACTCACAGCCTGGCACCAAAGGGAAAGAGCAATGGCCCCTTCCCCTCCCACTGTGTCGCCTCACCAGGCCTGGCCCCTACATCTCCCAGGGTGTGTCCTGAGAAGGGTTGCGGGAGGTTGTCTGTGGAGCCTTTCTCCATGGCGTGGACCAGGACACTGATGCTGTCCTTGTCACTCCCCCCCTGCCCAGGAGTCTCTCAGCTCCTCTTAGAAGCAGGGCATCTCCCCAGCGAGCAGGAGGGCCCTGAGTCTTGGGCTCTATACCCCCTCTCAAACTCACCAGAAAAGCTGCCCCAAGGACACTTACTCTGACCCTTCTCCCTAGTCATGTGTTTGTGGTTCCATGGATGGCTCTGAAGGGTCATGAGTCCTCCATGACGATGGGGGTTGCCTGTTCTATATTGGTTGTCTTTCTGTAGAGATTAGTGGTCCACCAGACATTTCCCCAGTAAAGACAGAGCCTAGTTCCAGTATAACCTAAACTTGATTCAGGGCAGAGGTATTTGTCTAGGAGAGGTTACACTGGTCTTCCAGGCTGCAACAAGATATAATATGACAGGCATCCTATCTGACAATAATAGGTTTGATAATTTTGGTTACATTAATGGTGAAGATTACAGAGACTGGCTATAAAAACTCTGAGCTTGGAGTATCCAGAATCCTGGCTAGCCTCAGTTACTTAGTGAGGCTCTCCACAACTTAGGGAGAACCTGTTTCAAAAATAAAGAATAAAATATAGGACTGAGGGTGTAGCTTGGAGGCAGAATCCCCCTGAGTTTCACCCCCAGTACCACACACACACACAAAAAAAAAAAAAAAGAAAAAAAAAAAACTCTATTAGTCCTCCCCACAGGATGAGAATTGCTGATTGGTGTTTTTTTTTGTTTTTGTTTTTGTTTTTCATTTTAGCAATGCAAAGTCAAATTGGGCAGACACTTAAGTGTTAAAATTAAGATCACTGTAAATCCCACTAATAAAATCAGTCTTAAAGTGCTTATGACATAATACATAGGGGCCAATTTTTGTGGCATGAGATGTGATCCTCCTCAGTCTTTTGTTGTGCCTTGGTCTGACTGCTTCTGGTAGAGATGGGAGCGAGGCAAGTCATCTTTTTCAGGATTAGCTTGTTTGACTCTCCAGGTTTTTCTTTCATGAGCAATTAGTGGGTCATCTCTGGGCCTGTTGGCCTCAGGTGGTTGTGATGTATCCGAGCAGCAATATCCTTGACTTTTACTGTTGTTGGTGTGGCAAGGGAGCCTGATTTTAGCCTTTGAAAAAACTAGGTTTTAGGTTTATCAGAATGGACTGAGGTAGCCCAACTGACAAGCGTTTCGTCTGATATCCATTTATGCATTTTTTAACAGGTGGAAAGCACAAACATAACATTACAGTTATACAAGAGTTAATTTTCACATTTGAAGTGAAATATAGAATTCAAAGCTTAAGAAGATAACCATAGAAAACAAAGACAGAAAACAGGAAAGTATCTTAATAGAACATTGCTGTAAATCTTTTAAATCATCTTAAATATAACCATCATTATCACACATGCAATAGTCTTTTTTTTTTTTTTTTTTTTTTTTTTTTTTTTTTTTTTTTTTT
>PVLC010025830.1:0-23260 GCA_004027655.1 Graphiurus murinus | reverse complement strand
TTAAGACAACTTTTAATCTTGGTATAAATCCAACTTGTTCATAACTTTTTAAAATAGATTACTGGATTTGTTGTGATAATATTTTATTTAGCATTTTTGCATCTATGTTTGTGAATGAGATTGAGATTGTAATTTTCTATTCTTTAACAATCTTTGCCAGGCTTTAGAGTTGAGGTTATGCTGCCAACCTCATACATTGAATTAAGGACAGTTTTCCCTTCTGTGCTTTTTTGCAGTAGCTTTTTATATGATTCAGATTATTTGTTCCTTGAATGTTTGGTAGAATTTGCTGAATAAACTCTCCATGCTTTCTGCTTGGGAAGATTTTTAACTACTGACTCAAGTCTTTTAAAAAAGTTTTAAGATTATTCAAGTTTTATTTTTCTAGGAATTTATCTCCTCTAAGTTTTCAAATTTATTTGGCTTAGATTTATTCATAATATTCTCATCCTTTTATAAGATATCTACTGCATGTAGTTATATCTTCTTACTTACATCTCAGGTTGTACATCATGCCTTGGTTTTTCTTTTCTCTTTCTTTCTTTCATTCTTTTTTCTTTCTTTCTTTCTTTCTTTTTCTTGTGTATGGTACTGGGGGTTGATCCCAGGGTTGTTCTATCTCTGAACTACACACTCATCCCTATTTTATTATTATTTTTAAAATTTTGAAAAAGAGTCTCACTAAGTCACTAAGGGCCTCACTAAGTTGCTGAGGCTGGCCTTGACCTTGCGATCCTCCTGTCTCAGGCGTGCACCACCACACCTGGTATTCTTGTTTTCTCTTGATCAATATTGCTAGTGTTTTTTCAATATTGTTCTTTTGAAAAATCTAACTTTTGGATTTATTAGTGATCTCTATTATATCAACTCTCCCAGTGATGAACTTCAGATTGTCCCCATCCTTATTTTCCAGAGCAGTGCTACCATGTGCATCCTACATTGTGTCTCCTTAGGGACCATATGCATGTGTGTATATATGTTTGGGGAGCAGAATTTCTGAACTATAGGGTTTTTTTTTTCACCGTACTGGGGATTGAACTCAGGGGCGTTCTACCTCTGAGCTATACCCCCAGCCCTATTTTTTATTCTTTATTTTGAAACTGAGTCTCACTAAGTTGTGGAGTGCCTCACTAGGTAGCTGAGGCTGGCCGCGAACCCGGATCCTTCGGTCTCAGCCTCCCGAATGCTGGGATTATGAACTCTAGGGTTTGCATATGTCTAAGTGGGGCTAATTTCTCTCACCATTCTACAACCTTACCAGCAGTGGATGAGGGTTCCTGTGTTCCCACTTCCTCACCAAAACACTTGGATTCATGTATCTTCCCCCTTTAGCAGTCCAATGTAAAGTGATAAACATTTTTGTTTTGATTTGTGTTCTCTGTCAACATATTTTATTGACTTTCTCTTACATGCTAGTTGTTTTTTGGAGGTATTATTTTGTACAGTTCCTGTTTATTTGCTTTCCTTGATTTTTTTTTATGCTATTGTAGTTTCTGTCTTTTGCTCATTAGCTTGCAGTCATATCTTGGGTGTCCTACATATTGGTCTTTTGTTAGCTTTAGACATTGCAAATATCTTCTGTGATTATTTTGGTAGTTTAACTAATTTTTTCCATGAGTTTTGCTGAACAGAAATCCTTAAATTTGATGTAACCAGATTCATCAGTTGTTTTCCCTAATGGTTAGTACTTCTGAAATTTTGTCTAAGAAATCCTTTCCAACACTAGATTACCACAAAAATATATGTTTTCTTCTAAAAAAACTTTATCTTCTTTTATTTTGTATTTATGTGTTTAATTTCTCTAGGGTTCCTCTTTCTATGTAGTGTTAAGAAGGAATCTGGTTTATTTTTCTTTATAAAGCAAGGTAGTTTTCCTAACAGTATTTACTAAGCCATCTGTTCTCCTTCATTGATTTTATTTATTGCACAATAATTTTCCTGTATATCTATGAATCCCTCTCTGAGTTTCTTGAATCAAAATCATATTATTTAAAGTATCCTAAGACTGGGAGGTCAAATGCTCCACCACTTTTTCAAGGTCAAGTTAATTATGCATAAACATTTATTTCCTCACAGAAATTTTATTATTTTTAATTCTTCCTCATACTGGGGATTGAGCTCAGGATGAGCACTCTACCTCTCAGCTATACTCCCAGCTATATTTTATTTTTATTTTGAAACAGGGTCTTGCTAGGTTAATGAGAGTCTCACTACTTGATGAGGCTGTCTTTGAACCTGTGATCATCTTGTCTCAACTTCCCAAATATGGAGATCCAAGTGTGTGCTACCACACTGCCTCTCACATAAATTTTAGATTAAGTTTGTTGAGTGTCTCAGAAAATTCAAGTGGAGTTTTGATTGGGATTGCATTGAACTTGTAGATTAACTTTTGGGAAAACTGACTTCATCAATATAAAAAATATTTACTCAGCAGACAGCCTATATCTGACAAAATAGTCATATTCAGAATATACAGAGAATGCCTACAAGTCAACAATACAAAGAGGAATAGCCCAATAAAAATGGACAAAATACTTGAACAGACATTGTTAAAAGAAGATATATGAAAGGCAAATAAGCATCTGAAAATAAGCTCTGCATTAGCAGTCATTAGGGAAATGCAAATGAAGCCACCCACTGGCATGGTTAAAGTAAGAAAAGCTGACAATATCAAGTGTTGGAGCATCAGGAATTCTCACACATTGCTTGGTAGAAGTCCAATGTGTAATCACATTGGAAAACAGTTTGGCAGTTATATATTCATAGACTCACACTTACCATATGACCCAAGAATACATTTCTATGTATTTACCCAAGATAAATAAATGTGTCTCCAAAGATCTCCTACAAGAATGTCCATAGCAGCCTTATTTACAATAATTCCAACCTAGAAATAACTCAAGTGTCCATCTACAGAAGAGGTTGTTTTTATAGATATATAATGTAATAACTTCCCGGCCATAAAAAATGATGCGCTATTGATGTAACATAGGGGAACCTCAAAAACATTATGTTGAACAACACAATTCAAACACAAAAAATAGTTCATATAATTCCATTTATATGAAGTTCAGGAACAGGCAAAACAAATCTAGGGTTATAGAAATCAGAACAGTGGTTGTTTTAGGGGAGAGATACTGATGAGTGAACTTTCTGAGAAGAAAATATTATTTTGTTTGGCTAGTGTTACATAGTTGTACACAATTGTCAAAATTTGTTCCACTTAATATTTAAGATTATATACATTTTATTGTATATAAATATTCCTTAACTCCCTGTGTGTGTGTGTGTGTGTGTGTGTGTGTGTGTGTGTGTGTAAATAGTCAAAGAAATCAAAGACTGAAGTGTTATAAGATACAGGGACTCAGGTTCTATCTTTTTTTCTTTTTGCTAGTCTATGCAGCAAGATAGTTTTTGTTTGTATGTGTTTTACATCATCCATTTGTGTTTAGAGTTAGAAGCATATTTACTCTTTTCTTTTCTCACAATTGTTTTCTTCTCGATAAGATACTTTGAGATCATTTCTTTTCTGAATTGAATGATATCCTTTAGGATTTATTTTGAAGTTTATTGTGGCATATGCTTTTGTTTTTCCTCTTTTGGTCTGAAAATGTCATCCTTGTCCTGAGAGATAATTTCCTGAGTATACAATTCTAAGTTGCTTTTATTGCCTTAGAGTGTATTACGATTGTGAGATTATTCAGTTGTCTTCTTATTGCTATTGAGAAGTTAGCTGTCTAATTGTTGTGCCTTTGTAGGCCACATATGTATTATCTCATCTCTTTGTTTTGTGTTTGTTTTGCAGTTTCACTATAATGTGCCTAGGTACGGATTTTTTAAAAAAATTTACACTGGGGCTGAAGATTCTTTAGAGGCCTGAATCTGAGGCTGTCTTTCAGCAGTCCAGGAAAATTACTCACTGTTGTGTCTGAATTATTGTTTTGTCTCTATTCATACTTTCTCTTCTTCTGCAACTCAAATCTAATTTATGGCAGACCAGTTTACATTTTCTGTCTCCTCATGTCTGATAAGCAGTTTTCAACTTTTTGTCTCTCTGGGCTAAAATTTCAAAAAATCTTAAAGATTTCTTCATTACGCACGATGCTTTCAGCTATGTCTAATCTGCTGTTAAAGCTGTCCATTGGCTTTAATTTCAAACCTATTTCTCATTTCTGAAAGTTCTACATGCATTTTTTTTCCCAAATGAGTTTAGTCTCTTAGCTTCCTGTCCCTTACACATATTTTATATTATTCTTTTATTTCTTTGAGCATATTATATGTTTTAATTTTGTATTCTGTGACTGATTATTTTAGTATTTCAAATATTTCCAAGACGGATTCTGTCAATTATAGTTTCTGTAGGCACTTGCTCAGAGAGCCTTGTTTCCTTATGTATTTTGCAACTTTTATTTATTTATTTTTTTTTACCATGAGACCCTGTTTCTTAAAGCTGGATTCTTCCAGCGAACCCTTGCAATTGTTTTTAGTAGGCTCCTGGGATGTCTCACCTGCCTGGGACCACTTCAAACTGAAGCCTTGGCTTACGGGACACTGAATATGGACTGAAAAGCTGTGTGGGCTAAACTGTTGGTTAGAAATTCCGAAGGGACTTTTCTTCTCTACCTTGTGTCAAGGTGTAAAACAGGCAAATTCTTCTGCTGATCCCTAAAGTGAGGGATACGTTTACTTCTATTTTACTCCTACATGGAGTGTGTATCCCCTCAGGGTACAGCTCTACAAGAAGGTTCTCAAATGAGACTCTCTACCTTTGGAGCGGCCTTGGTCCTTATCTCCTGTACCCTTCAGTCCACCAGGCTGTGAAAGCTGAAGCTTAAATTCAGCAGATTAAGCAAATGCCTGTAGGTGGAAGCTGCCTCTGTGCTCTATTGAACCATCCTGGATTCAATCTTTCAGTTCATTTTTGGCTTCTGAAAACTCATCATTTTCTCGCTGGTTCATCTTCGTATTCACAAAAATTAAAAAAATAGCTAAGCATCTTTGCTTTCGCCAAAAGAGGTTGTTGAGGTACCTAGTCTATCATAAGAAACAGAATTCCTATATTTATGTTTTAGTTTGTTCTTACAAAATGTCTATTTTGTGTGTAAGTTTGCATTTATTCATTTATAAATTAAAAATGTATGTGATATATTAAGGTAGTCATACATGCATATAATTCATAATTGAATAAATGTAAACTAATCAGATATCACATCTCAGAGTCACTACATGGATCATTTCCTCCCCTCAATGCCTGTGCGTGTGACTGTGACAGAAGGAAAGCTTGCAAGGCCTCCAACCTCCTGGAATCTCCAGGCTTCTTTCTTGCTTTCATGCTAAGGGGGGAGAGTCTAGGAAAGTTATGCAAACATGACTGGTTATTCTTAAATTGTGTTGGATGCTTCCTGGGAGGCTTGTGTGTGTACTTCTAGAGGTGATGGCTGGTGGTGTACTTTGTCCTGTGTATTTAGCATCTCCATGGGCCTGGGATGCTCACTATAGATGACCTGACTGTTCAGTACCAATATTACCTGTATAAAGCAACTCAAGTAGTTGTGCTGTCTTCCAATGTGCTGTCCCTAGCTAGTTGTAGTTGAGACAAACCTCTCTCACTTTCAAGAAGGTCTTGAAGTGAAGATGAGACTTGTGATAGAGAAATACTTGTGTTTTTTTGACTGATAAGACCTTGGTGAAGGAGGCTCATTTTACCAGTTGCTGGCTAATGTCCTGACTGGGAAGAGCAATAACCTCATTAATAAATTATCTCTTACTTACAAGACAAATTTGACTCATTTCTTTCCTTTAAAATATAGTGGCATTGATTAAAGATGGCCATTAGTGACCGTGAATAAGTGCATTTGTTCATCCTTTGAACATGTTTAACATCTGCATTTTCTGCTAGGATGCAAAATACACATTCTCTGGATAAACCATATGTCTCCAAGTCGTCTTAAGGGTGGCCTCATAGTTCTAAGTAATAAAAATAAAAAAATTAAATATACCTAAATTCAACTAGTAGATATGAGACACATACTTATAACCCTTAAATTGGGAACTGTGGTAACTCTGGGCTAAATCACATGCAAAATCTATTGGCCATGAGTGTGCTAGGGAGGATGTGATTCACAGGCCTAGTGATATTCCAGATAATGAGTCTGACTGTAGCAAAGCACTTAACTATAGCTCCACAGCCCAAAATGGAATCTATCACACCAATTTAGTCACTGAAAACCAAAGTCAAATGTTAATTTTTTACAAAAAGGCATCAAAGTTTCATTTTTTAAAAAGTCGACTGAACTAGGTCGGATTGAAACCTGAGCCTATGCATTATTAAAATAATTGAACAGCACTATCAAAATATCAGACTGCAGTTGAATCAGAATTCCATATGTTCTTGATTATAGATGACAGGCTCCTCCTTTATAAGCTAAATGGGGCTCTTTGAGAGGGAATGGCAGTTCCGCTATCAGACAATGAAATGATGGGACTCATGTGATAAGTCTTTGGAGGGAAGGTCCAGATGTGCTGAGAATAATAGCATGTCACCTGACCCTCGCGTGGTGACCAGGAGCTGTGGGTTCTTCTTTAACATGTCTTGTATGTGTCCATGTATTCGTTCTTCAAAGCATCTGTGGCTGAATTTAGGCTTGGTCATGGCAGCCTGGTTGGAACTAACCGTAGAGGGGATGAAGTTGGCTGGACTGGCTATGTCACAGGCCACTTCTTGGGGGACAGAGCCACATCCTGCTAGTTATGCTTTTCATGAATGGCTGAGGAAATGTTTGTATGAGACACAGCTCCAGAACCCCCACCAGCTGTCCTGTCCTTTCTGGGTGAGCCTGATTGCTTTTGGCGCTACGAGTGCAGTGTTTTCCATCAAATCAGCCCTTGCTCCACGGGGGTATTTATTATGTGCCGTTTTGAAAATAAAAGGGACGCGGAGCAATCATCCAGCAAAACCATAAAACATTTTATTATCCGAGACGGTGAGGGGACAGGTTTGACATACAACACTGGAAGCGGCAATGGCCGAACAATGTGGTACTAAAGCGTGATTTAATGAGGCTTGGAGGATTTAGTTTGGTCAGAAAAGTTCCACTCTGTCTTGGGCCTGGGAGAAGCTGAGCTGGCGTGGGCACCTGACTGAGGAGCCCCTCACCAGGTAGACCTCAGCCTGCAGCTGCTATTCGTCCTGCTGTCCCAGACAGCCATTGTCAGGGAGACTTTAGTGCTGGAAACTTCTGACTGATTTAGTGAACCCCAAACTTGGCACAGCTTCCCAGCGGCTTCCGTTTTACAAGGCCAGCAGTTAATCCAACAAAAGCCTGAATTCATTTCCCTCTATACCCATTGATTGCCAGCTGAGAACTGGATGCTGTCAACTCGCTTTTTTTTTTTTTTTCTCTTTTTAAAAAAAAAATCCATTTCACTGGAATTGAGGTCCTTTGCCCTCTGATAAATGGCAGTATGCCATCTTGGGCTACATTTCTGGTTTTCTATTTTTTTTTTCCAGAGGAAAAACTCATTAGCAGATGGTGGCTGGTCACCGAGTCAATCATTGTCTTTGGATTTAATCACACACATCTTTCTGATCCAGTTGAATTAAATCTACCTGTTATACCTCATTATTGGGTTGGCATAACCTCAGCCTTTGAGTCATGAACATAAGACATTCATGGGCAAGTTCTAGCATCACTCTGTTATCTTCTTCATTGAAGTAGATGTGTTCATTGAATATTTATCTGGTAACTATGGTATGCGTGGTACCAGGGAGACTGAATGGGAATGTGGAAGAGTTAAAAGCCCTGATTCTTGTCCTGAAGGGGATGATGATCTAGAGGGTGAGATGGGACACACACACACACACACACACACACACACATACACACACACACACAGATAATTGACATTGCATTATTACATAAGCTAAGGACTTCTATGGAGATGGCTTTAGCCTAGGCTAATACAGCAGGTCTCAATGGATACTGCATCACAGGATTACCTGAGAAGGTTTAGAAAAAAGACAAATATTGCCAGGTGTGATGGCACACACCTGTAATCCCAGTACTTGGGAAGCTGAGACAGGAGGATCACTGGTTCAGGGAGAGCCTCAGCAAGTAGTGAGACTCTCATCAACCTAGTGAGATACTGTTTCAAAATAAAAATAAAATATAAAATAGGGCTGGAGTAGCTCAGAGGTAGAATTCTCCTGGGTTCAATCCCCAGTACTACACACACACAAAAATGGGTCTAAGGGCCTGGGCAGTATTAATGGAAAAGCTCACAGGTGGTTTCCATGTGCGGCCAGGGCTGAGAACCAGTGGACTAGGGGAGCGACAGCTAGTGTTTTGGTTTGTTTGATGTGTTTTCTAAGATTGAAGTTCTATCCTGGATTCTGTCTCTCTCCAGATGAATGGACTCTTTCTTCTCCCTACTCCTATAGTTTCTTGTACATATGTCAATCGGAACCTTGCCACTTCCCTATAATAATCTCATTAGAAATCTAGTCATCCTGATAGTCTTGGAACCTCTTTGAGGGCAGGGGCAGAGTTGTAGTTATCATTTCAGTCTCAGAAGATAATCCATGAATGTTTGTTGAATGAAGGCATGAAGGAATGAACTGGGTGACCTTGAGCGAGATGCATAAACTCTCTGCTTCAGGGCCTTGTCTTCACGTTCATAAACATGGAGAGAGGGAGGGATCATGCTCTTTCTCTTGCCTTATAAACATTCCACAGGACTCTATTAGATGGAGATGTCTTACCCTGATGGCTTTGAAGTCCTTTCAGAATAAAAGGTGCAATGCAAATTCTAGATATCCCCATGGACAATTGACCTGGAATAATACCTTTGTTCTCCTGTTTGTATCAAGACACAGCTGAATTTTGATGAGATTATAGCAGAACTGCTGTTGGCATAGAGTCTACTACTAATGTCATCTAAATGAGACGGCTGACTTTTAAAACATTTGGCACAGAATTAGGGCCCAGAGTCTGAGAAGGAAATAGCAGTCAGTGCAAGAGGACTAAGACCTTGGTAGTGGCCCGGGGGTGGGTGCTGGGCCAATGTCACCCACAGCACTTCCATCTCACTGGCATCACTGGCCTCTGAGTCACCCTTTATATCACAATACTCTTTCCACAACCTGTTTGCAGGTGCACCTATTTATTTTGGGGAGGGGGCTCAGGGACGAGGAGACTGGTATTTCCAAGGGACCTGTGCTTAGGAGTCCTCTGCAGTGACAAACGAACCATTGTGGTTTTTCTCTTTTCTATGAATTATTTTAATGGCATTTACAAGCATCTCCCTCACGTTTACCTCCCCTGTAGCTTCAGTGCGATAAAAATTAAAGCCCTAAGCCACAAATTCTAGATTACGGGAAGACTTCTGCATCTTGGAAAACAAGTTGGCCATTTAGTTGCTGTAAATTTTGTGTTATGGGTTTCTCAAATCTAGGTTCATTTTTTCATTTGGGGTCTAGAGCCTGAGATCATCCTGGGCATTGACTCCATCTCACTTCTGCTTTCTGAAGACTCAACTGAGGGCCCAACTCTCTTGACTGTTGCTGAGAAGAAGCTGGTGGTTGTCTGCCTTTTTTTTTTTTTTTTCAGTACTGGGGATGGAACCAAGGGGCATTCTACCTTCAAGCTACACACCCAGCCCTATTTTATTTTTAATTATTATTCTTTATTTTGAAACAGGGTCTCACTAAGTTGCACAGTTTCACCAAGTAGCTGAGGCTGGCCACAAACCCAGATCCTCCAGTCTCAGCCTCCCAAGTACTGGGATTACAAGCGTGCGCCACCATGCCCAGCTGGTCTACCTTTTTTTTTTTTAATTAGCATATTTTCTCTTGTGAGATCAAAATGCCTTTAAAAAAATTCTGAGTGGGAAGACTAAGGCTGAGGACATCAGAGGTCACCCTTTAAGTTTTGTTTCTCTAGAGTAGGTCTTTCCCCATGATGCCTCTTGCCTGTTTATTTTGGAAAAAACAGAACAAAAACCAAAACATAAGTTTAGACTGCCATTAGGGAAATTGGTATCATTTAAAGGTGAATTAAATATTCCCCTCTTCTAAATTGCTTGGGGAGAGAACAAAGAAATGTCACAGGATGGTGGGTGACACAAAGGTGTTTTTTTCTTTCTTGGTATAAATGGTAACTGTGTCGTGACAAGACAGGTTTTGTCAAGACAGCAGGGCATAACCAGACAGTAATTTGAAGGACTTTGGAGGGAGCTGTGTGGTTGAGGTGTCAGTCCCCAAAGCATCAGACTGGAGTCATTTCCTAACATCAGGGCACTTCAACTTCTACCTTTAGAGCAGGGTGATTCTGCATGTCAAATCCTGAATTTAAATGACTGTGAAGCTCTGTTGGAGAAACCTCACTTCTTTTTGCAGCCACAGCTGGGCAGCCACCAGAGAGTTTTCAGGCTAGACATGTTTTTCCCCAACATCTGTCAGCTTAGCTAAATCAGAGCTCCAAATGAACAGTGTAATACCCAAGATCATTATCTGGATTTGTGACACTCCCTCCCACTTCTCCCTGGAGGATTTGAGATTCGAAATGAAAAACAACATTTGTAAGGGATCAGGAGATGGAGGATTTTCATCTTTATTATTATTACTACTAATAATGCATTTTCATTAACATGGTTTTAATAGTATGGAACGAAAGAAATGAAACATGCCCCCTCCACGTCAACTTGCTCTCTGGTGCCTTTTGTATAATGTACTGTATCTGTGACTCCCTCAATCCAAGATAAGCCTATTAATTAAGCTTGAGTCTACAGGTGCAGTCTACACAGCTGTAATTTTCTGCTCTGGGCTAACCAAAAACTTGCAGATGGTCTCTGGGTTTAGCACGTTTTCACAACATTGTAAAGATATGGGTCTGCGCTCCAGGTAGAAGGAGAGAGTTAATCCACTAATCAAGTCAACAAATATTTATTGAGTACCTGCTTGATGCTCAGCGAGGTGCTAGTGTTGTAGGAGATGCATGATGAGGAGAGCTTTCACCTTTAATGAGGAAACATGACTCACATGCACAAGCAGCTTGGCTTGGTGAACAGAGCACAGCATCTGTAATCAGGCCAACCCAGCTTAGAAATCCAGTTCCGTGGCTCCAAAGTGGCATGACCTTGGAAATTCTATTTCACCTTGCATGCACCTAGCTTCTTTATATTAAAATACGGATACCAACACCTTCAGGATTGTTGCAAGGATTAGCAATAACAACTGGAGAGCACCTGCCTCATTGGAGATGCTCCAAAACTATTGTTCTAAGATGGCATACTACATAATATATCATAATTTAGCCCTTAATAATAGTTGTACAAATGCTCAGAGGCTGTGGAGAACAGTGCCAGCTGGAATGGATGGGTAAATGTTGAGCATAACTAAGGAACACTTAGCAATACAGAATCAAATTGCTAAATTGCTGGAAGGAATCTCAGAGGTTAATTAGTCCAACCAACTAATTCTACTAACATAGAAACAGAGGCTAAGATACCTTGACTTGCTCAAAGTAATCAATAAATTGGGAGCAGGTGTTGGATTGGTCTAAGCATGTGACCTGGCTTTGGGAGATGGTGCTGTGTAATATGGTGGTCTCCAAAGTTGGTGGATTTTTTAAAAGTGAAATTTTAAAATAGACTTTCAAGTTAGACATGGTGGTGCATACCTCCTGTAGTCCCAGTATTAAGGAGACTGAGACAAGAGGGTTGCAGGTTTGAGGCCAGTCTTAGCAATTTAGTGAGACCCTATTTCAAAATAAAATAGGGCTGAGCATGTAGCTTTGGGGTAGAATGCCCCTGGGTTTAATCCCCAGTACCAAAAAAGAAAAAAAAAAAAGTAGACTTTCAAGAGAGAAGCTCAAAATAAGGCCAAGAAGTAGATTTCCTCAGTGGGTTTCTGGCTTGCATGTCAGTCCATTGGTGTACCATAAAGAGCCCTGGACTTGAAGGCTCAGTCCCAGCAACTGCCCTGCCTGGCTGTGGGAATGGTGCAAGCCAGACTTTCTGTCCTTAGTTGTCTCACCAGTCTCTCGAAGAGGTTGCACCAGTTGAAATTCTACTCATCTCCATCCCTCATAGTCACTAGATTACATAATTTCAGCTTAAACTGGGATTGAAGTTTGAACAGGATCTGGCTTGTGAGGGCGGGCTAGCTTGAATGGTAGAGGGAAGGTGAGACTGAGCATGGCCTAGATGGGAGGAAATTTCCTATAGGAAAGGGGAGCAAGATGTGGCCACATGGTTGGGGTATGGAGAGCACTCAGCATGGAGAGCTCTGTGGGGTGGGTAAGAGTTTCAGACATTGGTAGAGCACTTCTTAAGGGGTATGAGCTCTCTGAAAGAGATCTCTGGGTTAATAAATTTGGGAGATGCTACATACTGTATCATGTTCTAGTAGAGTCGTAATGCACATTGAGAGTTCTGAGGAGTCTGAATGACCTTGCTTAGTTTGGAATGTTTCACATTTATTTGATCATAGAACACTTAGAAACAATGACTATTAATGTCCCATGGAATTCATTTGGGAAACACCGTTCCAGAAAACAGAGAGTCATTATAAGTTCTGTGCTCAATTTTAGAGAACTCTTAGAGAAACTTGGGGAAGCGATCATTAGAAAGAACATTTAAGAAGATCAGGAAATGAACTGGAATTTCTCAGTTTCTCAGAGAAGCCTTATACAATCCATTTTTAGTTGTATAAATTGGTATAATGAGGGATATGATTGATTGTTCTTCATATTCACTGAGCATAAAGCCAGAAAGAATGGGCTTAAGAGTTAGGCCTAGAGATTTAGGAGGAAGAAAACAGAAATCTCTCTGATAAGGGATATAAAGTAGAATAATTTATCTAGGGAAATAATGTAATTTCCAGAGTCTCATCCATTTCATGTAATAAAATCAGGAGGACAGACTAGAAAACAAGTCAGGTTCCCTGTGTTTTTATGCCTTTCTTTTGATTTTAGGAGACCTGCACACTTACATGGGAGCCACAGAGAGCCATGTCATCTGCACAACGAGCCAGCAGCTTACAGAACCTTTGATTTTGAAAGAACTCAATATCTGGTCCAACTTCCCACCAATGCAGGGGTATTTTCTGCAATACTCTTAGCCTGAGGCCTCTAGGAATATGCTGGGAACAACTCCAGTGCTTGGGAAATCATTACTTTTCTAGGCAGCTCATTTCATTTATGGATAGCTTTAATTGTTGGGAAGCTCTGCTTTACTCAGAACCAAAATATATTTCATTGCATCTTACACATTTTAAACCTAATTATTGGTATTGGAGCGCTACAAAATATGCTTGTTATTTTTTCCTCCTTTGGGATAATCATTTAGATGTTGGAAGACAAATAACATATCTGCACTCATCTTTCTCCCAGACAAATAGTCCAAATCCTTCAGCCATTTCTCATAACATACAGTTTCCAGAACCTTCACCATTGTCTGTAAATATTTCATTTTGAGAATGTGCAATGTGCTTACAACTCCATGTCCTGAGAATATGGGTTGATCATCAAGAACTATACTCAGGTTAGGATTTCTTTCGATCTGGGCAGAGTTTGAATGCAGACAGGCCAGGTGTGCAGGAAAAAGTCACTAAGTATTCACACTCTGAGAGCTCAGACAAGTTCAGCCCAGAAAAGCTGGGCTGGCAGATCATTTGGTCTGTTGACACGTGGGATCACGGGACCACGGGAAGTGACTGTACCAGTGTAAAAAAATGTTGATGAGCACCTGTTTGGTAGGATAATGGGTTCACAGGAAAGGGCATTGTGGAAAGATGTTGAGACTCAGAAAGGGTTGGACCTACAATTTCTCTAAGCCACTGAGTGCTGTTTTCCCTCAACTGAATTAATGGAGTGAAAGGTGGAGATTCAGAAGGTGTCGCAGCTGTCCCTGTGAGGCATTATACAACCGTTATTAGATGAGTGAGGAGACCTTGAGGGCGCTCTATTTTGGAGTGTTTGTGAAGCATCCCTGCAGGGATGGACAGGGGCAACTTGGTGTCTCAAAGAAATACTGCTTCATGACTCTTACTGGGATATCGCAAACCCCTGCCCCCCACCTCGAAGCCTCACTGGCCTGGAAATAGAACCCAGATTTTATTAATTTGTTCAGTTTTTTCCTTTTTCCACCAAAGAATTGCATTAACCAGTTTTTGTTTAGCAATCATGTCATATGGTTAACAAAACTGCCTTTTCCCCCCACATAAACCCCTATCAATTAAGTTCTTCTAAATATTGCAGTAAACTCTATGAGTCTAAATGCAGGATTTTACATTTGTTCCTTTTTTTTTTTTTTTTTTTTTTTTTGCGGTACTGGGGATTGAACACAGGGGCATTCTACCTCCGAGCTACACCCCCAGCCCTATTTTTTATTCTTTATTTTAAAACCAGGTCTCACTAAGTTGTGGAGTGCCTCACTAGGTAGCTGAGGTTGGCCGCGAACTCGGATCCTCCGGTCTCAGCCTCCCAAATGCTGGGATTACAAGCGTGCGCCACCACGCCCTGCTCTTTACATTTGTTCCTGCTACATTCAATTTTATTTATGTGACTTTAATTGATGTTTTTAATCTTGTTGTTTCTATTTGTTCTGCTTGATATTCTTCCTCTCCAGGAGTCATCTTCACTGTTGATAAATAAGCCTTCCATTTGTTCCTCAAAGCCTTTGAACATGTCCATCAGAAATGGACAGGAAGAGGATTCTATGGCACTAGAGACTTCCCTCAAGTAAGCCTTTGAATCAGCTCTCTGAATGACAATGTCCAACCAGCTATTTATTCATTCACAGCCTAGGACAGTTTCCCAACCTGTGTTTTTTTCATCTTATTTGCAGGGAAATTAAGAAGGATTATCAATATAGTTTGCTAAAATCAAAATACATTATGCAATGGCTTGATTTTTTTTCTTTCTATTGGATTTTTTAGGAATTTGGGTTTGATATGAAACCGGAAGTGTCCTCGCCTGGACAAAGATGCTGCTATCTCTGGCTCATATGGGTCTTGCCCGGCCAGTAGTTCACTGTGTAACAAGCACTAGCTACCATGGACAGCACTGAGTTCAAACTCTTTATGTAGTTCATGGGGCCTTACTTAGCTGACTTACTTTTATTAGCTTTGTTTTCCTTTGCATTTCCTTCCTGCTCCAATTTTCCTAACAGGCCACACTCTTTGGGCCTCTGACTATTGACACCCTGTTTTCTCTCCCTGGATATCCTGCTCCCTTCACCTTATTTGACTAGCTCCAGCCTTTGGCTTAGACCTAACTTTCTTGAGGAAACCAGTCTCAATTCCCCAGGGCTGGGTTAAGTGTTCTACCTATATGCTCCCTCCCACCCGGGTTTACCCCTGGGGTAGCACCTGTCATTCAGGAGTCTATGAGTTGTTTTCTCCCCATTTGGTTGCAAAGTTGAAAGCAGGGACTATGTCTGGTACATATCAGGTTCTCAATGAGCTAATTCAAGATCTGCAGGCTCTGAGCTCATAGGACACTAAGACACATTAGAGGACTCTGAATGAGCTCAAGGTCTTTTGTTGATAATTTGGAGTATGAAGAGACAGCCTACAGAATGGGAGAAAATTTCAGCGAGCTATTTCTCTGTAGAGGACTAATATCCAGACTACACAAAGAACTTAAAAAACTTAACACTAAACAACAACAATAAAACAAAAACAAAACAAACAAATAACCTAATAAAAATGGGCAGTTGAACTGAATAGACACTTCTCAAAAGAATAAAATGGCCAACAAATATATGAAAAAACATTCAACATCATTAGCAGCCAGGGATATGCAAATCAAAACTATACTGAGATTTCATCTCACTCCAGTTAGAATGGCAATCATCAAGAATACAAATAAAAATAAATGCTGGTGAGGATGTGGGGATAAAGGAATGCTTATACACTGTTGGTGGGATTGTAAATAAATATAACCACTATGGAGATCAGTATGGAATTTCCTCAAAAGACTAGGAATAGAAATGCCATATGATTCAGCTATACCACTCCCCTGTATCTTTCCAAGAGAATTAAAGTCAGAGTACTATAGTGATACATGCATATCCAAGTTTATTGCAGCATAATTCACAATAGCCTAATTATGAGGCCACCCTAAATGTCTGTCAACAGATGAGTGGATAAAGAAAATGTGGTATATACAAACAATGGAGTTTTGCTCAGCCATATAGAAGAACAAAACTATGTAACTTGCAGGAAAATGGATGAAACTAGAGAATATTATGCTAAGTGAGGTCAGCCAGTCACAGAAAGACAAGGGTCATATGTTTTCTTTTACGTGTGGAAGCTAGAGAGAAAATAGGAAACAGAAGGGACTTCAGATAAATGAGGAGAGAGATCAGTAGAATGGTGAAAGGGGAGGGAGGTTGGGAGAGTAAAAAGAACTGATGAAGGAAACAGTGCAAATAATGTTATGTTCATATATGAAAGTATCACTACCAATCTCACTAACATGTAAGGGGCGGGGTGGGGAGAGCAGAGTGGGATCCGGAGGGAAATACACCAACTTGTGTGAGCATGTATGTTTCTATCACTTTGAATCTCACTATGATGTGTAATTACAATGTACCAATAAAAATATTAAAAAAGGAAAAATTGAAAAAGATGAAAAAATATTTGAAGTGTGGCTTTGAGCATTGAAGTGGGAACAAGATTTGCCAAGAGACTTGGGAAAGG
The DNA here is from genome assembly GCA_004027655.1 of Graphiurus murinus. NCBI lineage: Eukaryota > Metazoa > Chordata > Mammalia > Rodentia > Gliridae > Graphiurus > Graphiurus murinus. The sequence goes on along the minus strand of PVLC010025830.1, from coordinate 6,555 downwards.
TGGCTAAGCAACACACCTACCTCTTAGATTCTCAGTTTCTGTATTAGATAAAGAGTTTGAACTCTGTACAGTAGATGAATGCAGAGTCAGAGACAAATCGGTGGTCACTGAACAATGCATAACGTGGCTCAGTTTCTTTCTTTACAAAGTCCTCATTATTGGCTCCTGGTTTTAGAAGTTTCAGTCCATGGTTGGCCGGTGCCATTGCTCTGGGCCTGAGATGAGGCAGAACGTCGTGGTGGAAGGGTGTGGTAGAGGAAAGTTGCTCAGCCAGGGACAAGATCTAGTCCCCCAAGGCATGCTCCCAGGGACTTGCTTTCTCCAACCTTGCCCCACCTGCCTACAGTTTCCACTCCTTCCAAGTAGTCTGTTCAAATCATCAATCCATTAAATGAAAATAATCCACAGATGAGACTAGAGCCCTCATGATCCAGTCATTTTCTAAAAGCTCCACCTCTGAACATTGCTGCACTGGGTACCAAGTCTTGAACACAGGAGACCTTAGGGGACATTCCAGATTGCAAATATCAACCGTGTGTTCAATTCATTCACAATGTCATAGTGCTATGTCCTCCCAACAATCTGTATGGTAGATTGTGTAAGTCTCCATTTTATAGAAGAAGAACATGGTTCAAGGTCACGCTGTAAATGGTGGGACCAGCTTCCCAATGTGACCCCAAGCCCATGCTAGTCCCATTTCATCCTGCAGCTCCTTCTTTGTTCTGCTGCTGGCTAGGGACCTGGCATGAAACCTCCCCGCATCTTGCCAGGTCAAAGTCTGGCCCTAGGACTTCCGCAGTCCCAGGACGGGAGCTGGAGCTAATGTGAGGCTCTCTGGCCTGCAGATAGAGAGAGGCCTGGCTGGAACCTGCTGGCATGGTTGGCAAGGCTGGCTCGAAGCCCTGCTCACGCACTCTCTCCGGAGTGGGAGGAGCAGGCTCAGAGGCGTCCAGGCAGCGTGCACAGTTTATAAAAAGCCATCGGGAGCACCGTCCTGGGACTGCAGTCATTTATCTGCACTTTTTCCTTGTAAAATGTTACTGACTGTTTTACACCAAGGGCAGTTTATCCTGAATGGGATGTACAGGCATTCAATTCACCTCTACTTTTTGCCAACTCTGCTTTTTTCCCTCCTTGCTTCTGAAGTTATATATGGTTCTAAGAGAGGAAGCCATTTTCTATCCAAAGGGGGGAAAAAAAAGAGCTGACGGCTTTAAAGAGAAACCTTCCATCATAGGAAAGAACATTTGGTTGAGGAGATAATGCCTTTGTTTTTTAAAATGCAATCCTGCTTCAGTAGCATTATGATCTTCTAGGTCTTCTACAGTCGACCCTGTTTCCGTTCAGATGCTAAGAACTTTACAGAGATGATCTGTATCAGTGTATCTTGCCAGGGTAAAATGGAAGATAGATAGGATCAGCCCTATATTTCAAATGGGAAAATTGAAACTCAAAGAGGTTAAATCACTTGTTTAAGACACAATGGAAGGGTGCTGGGGCAAGCAATTGGCCCTAGCAGCCAGGTTAATGATGGAGAGAGGGGGAGGGGAGGCAGGGGATAGGAGGAGGAGAGATGAGAGACACTCCTAAGAGCCAGGTCACTCCCCTCCCACCCCAACCCCCAGCTCTATCATGTGCTTCTCCCCCAGTTTATGAAACTGGCATCATGGCACTCAATTTGCAGATGAGTCTAAGTTTCCGTGACATTAAGCAATTGGCTGAAAGTCACACTTAGTTATTGCAAAGCAGGTCTCCAACCTAAACCTTCTGAGTCCGAGCCTGCTCTCCTCCCCAGACCCTCCAGCTGCCTTCATTAGTATCCGCCACTCGCCTGCCCAGGCTTTTGCAGAGAATCTAAATATAATGGATTGCTGCTGCAGAATGCCAGGATATTTTAATTTATAGAAAAGAATAATGGGGTTCAGGTGAATGCCCTCTCCGGTATATTCTCTTTGGAACGAGGCTTAGCTTTATTGTCCTTTCACTTCCCGTTAGTTCTAGCTAAAGTGATTCCATAATGACATATAAACCCAAACATGAGTAATTGATGGCAGCCTCAGGAGCTTGAGCAGGATAAAACCAGACCGACGAGAATCTCCAGGGTGAAGAATTAACATTTATTGGTTTAGTGAAATGAATTTATGTCCCAATAAAGCCAGTTACGGACTAGACAGTGATTTAATGAGGTGCCTTTTGTAAAAAGAACAAATATGAACTTCTGGACCCGGGTTAGATTGTAACTAATATGTCACCTACTAAACCATTTTACAGATATGTTTAGGAAAATCCGTGACATTTTCTTAATCCATGCAATTTGTCTTTAACCCATTCTGTCTGTAGAGTTGAAGGCTGGAAGGGAACGGAATCTGAGTCTTTGAAACCATGAATGGTACATTTGTTCATCAGTCCCACAAGATCAGGGCTCCAAGCACTCCTGGAAGCTTGAAGAATAAAGATGAAGACAAATGTCCTCATAAAGGAAAAGAAAAGAAATCCTGAATCTAGATATGCCTGGCACCCTGTGAATCTAGGCTGCCCTGGGACTGTAGGAAGAAGGGATGGGGACACGGGCAGAGTGAATAAAGACCTACAGTGCCTTTTCCAGGGTGGGGCTGTAGGCAGAATGGGACCACCTGGCTACCTTCTCTCCCTGCACAGTCCTGAGCTGCCATAAGACCTGCCTCCTGCTGCTTTCCTTGATTCTTCATTCAGAGAACGGAGGATGTGGGTATCTTTGATAATGCTCAGGCATTGTGTCCCACATCTAATCCATTAGAAAATCCCACAGGCTCCACTTTCAAAATCATCTCCAGAATCCAGCCATGTCTCACCATGTCCACAACTCCCTTCCTTGTTCAGCTGCTCCTTTCCTTTGCCCGAGTGACTTCCATAGCATTTGAATTGGTCTTCTTGCTTTTGTTCCTGATTCTCCCTTGAACCCCTGCTTCCCCCACCCCATAAACAATTTGGTCCTACCACAGCAGAGGGAAATGCTCTTAATAGAAAAGTCAGATCTTGCCTCCTGTCAGTTCCCACCTGCCAGTGGCTTCCCATCTCTCACAGAGGACACAAAAGCCCATGGAGCAGCCTAGAAGTCTTCCCAGCCATTCCTGCCCTCCATCTCATGTTCAACTACCACATCCTGGCCCATTCATCCTGCCTCACTATTCCTGGAAGTCAGGAAAGCAGGCATGCTTCCACCTAAGTGCTTCAGTCTGCCTCCCTCCTCCCCCAGATACTCACATGGTGCACTCTTACCAGCTTCACATTTTCACTCACTTTTACCTTTTCAGTGTTCTACTCTGACTCCTATTTAAGACTGCAACTCCCCAACTCTCGGTTACCTTGACCTCCTTATCCTACTCTGCTTTTCCCAGAGCACTTATAACTTCTTATCCTGCCATCTAATTCACTCCTTTATTATTTTTTGTTTGCTTTCTGATTCCCTACTGAGACCATAAGCCCTACAAGGGCTCCACTCTGCTTGCTTTGTTTATGGTGGCAGCCCAAGAGTCTAGGACAATGCCAGGCACATAGGCGGTGCTCAGGAAATGTTTGCTGAGTGAACAAATAAACAAATGAGTAAGAAGTCTGCAAAAAGCCATTGTAAACAGATTTAATACTGAGGTGAGATGCAGGACTAGTTCAATTTTGTTTTCAGAGTCTCGTTTCTTTGTAGTCCAATTTCTGTTAATACATTGTTGTTTTTTTTTCCTTTTTTATTAATTGATGCATTGTAATCATACATCTTTGTTAGGTACAATCTAATAAAGGCATATATGCACACATTTATCATTTAACCCCTTCCCCAATTCCCACCCCCTCGCCCTCCCTCCTTCTCAAGTTCAGTTAAATGATTGACTTTGATATATCTGTGAAAGTACATCATGTGTATTAGGGTGCCTCCCCCTCCCCGTGTCCATCACCTTCAGTTAAGTCAATTTCTTTGCTTATCTAGGGTTTATCCTTTTTCATCCGGAGTCCCTCTTATGCCCCATCTTCTCCCTAGCATCCACATATTAGAGAGAACATATGCTTTTTTACTCTTTGTGACTGACTAATCTCACTTAACATAATGTTTTCTAGTTGCATCCATTTTCCTGCAAATAACATAATTTTGTTCTTTATGGCTGAGTAAAATTCCATTGTGTACATATCCTATAGTTTTGTAATCCATTCATCTGTCGATAGGCATCTTGGCTGTTTCCATAGTTTGGCAATTGTGAATTGTGTAGCTATAAACATAGATACACATGCATTGGTATGGTAGTTTGGTTTCCATTCTTTTGGGTAGATACCCAGAAGTGGTATTGCTGGATCATATGGTAGGTTCATTCCCATTCATCTGAGGATCCTCCATACTGTTTTCCAAAGTGGTTGCACTAATCTGCAATCTCACCAACAATGTATTAGGGTTCCCACTTCTCCACACCCTCACCAGCATTTATTGTTGTTCGTGTTTTTTATGATTGCCATTCTGATTGGAGTTAGGTGAAATCTCAAAGTACTTTTGATTTGCATCTCTCTGATTGCTAATGATGTGGAACATTTCCTCATACATTTATTGGCCATTTGTATTTCTTATTTTGTGAAGTGTTTGTTTAGATCTTTTGCCCATTTTTTGATTGGGTCATTTGTTTTCTTAGCTGTGATTTTCTTGAGTTCTTTGTATATCCTAGTTATTAGTCCTCTATCAGAAGAGTAGCTGGCAAAAATATTCTGCCACTCTGTGGCTCTCTGTTGAGGTTCTTTATAGTTTCCTTTGCTGCACAGAAGCTCTTCAGTTTAATACAATCCCATGTATTGATCTTCCTTTGAGTTGCTTGTGCTTTTGGGGTCTTGTTGAGAAAGTTTTTACCTGTGCCTATGTGTTGTAAATCAGAAGCTTTCCTGTATGCCAACCATAAATCCAACGAAAAAGAAATCAAAAAAACAATTCCGCTCACAATAGCACCCCAGAAAATAAAATACTTAGGGATAAACCTAACCAAAGAGGCAAAATACCTCTATAAGAAAAACTATAAAAAGTTGAAAAAAGAAATTGAAGAAGACCTTAGAAGATGGAAAGATCTTCTATGCTCTTGGATAGGCAGAATAAATATCATCAAAATGACCATCCTCCCAAAAGTGATCTACAGATTCAATGAAATGCCCATGAAATTACCAAGGTCACTCCTCACAGACATAGAAAAATCAGTCCTTAAATTCATTTGGAACAACAAAAAGCCCAGAATAGCCAAAATAGTTCTTAGCAACAAGAACCATGCAGGAGGTATCACAATATCTGACTTCAAACTCTACTACAAAGCCACAGTAATAAAAACAGCATGGTATTAGCACAAAAACAGCCAGATAGATCAATGGAGCAGAATAGAAGATTCAGAAACAGACCCACATGCTTACAGTCAATTGATTTTTGACAAAGGAGTCAAAATATATACACTAGAAAAAAGATAGCCTCTTTAACAAATGGTGTTGGCAAAATTGGTTAACTATATGTAGGAAAATTGAAATAAACCCCACTTTCTCACCCTGCACAAGAGTCAATTCAAGGTGGATCAAAGACCTGGAAGTCAGGCCAGAGACCTTGCAGCTACTTGAAGAGGGCATAGGGCCAACACTACAACACATAGGCACATTATTTTGTTTTTTAACTCTGGAAAAGAAGATATATCAAATGGGATTGAAGCTGTATTCTCTATGTCTATGAAGATTTGAGATTTTGTGAAAAAAATTCTCAATCTGATGAAGAGGATTTTTATTTGAGTAATTATTATTGAATTCTCTTATTAGATCATATTGGACATTTTGAATTTGAAACAAAGAGAAACAGCATTAGGAAAAATGCAGCCTCTTATAATGTCACCACTGACACTGACAAAATATTTGAGCAGCCACTGGGTGCAGAGCACTGGGGAAAAAAAAAAACAAAACCCATCAAATGTACGGCACACCCATCTGTGCTGCTGTGAGGCCAGATGTTCTAGTTGTGGGAGTTTTATGTTTCCAGTACTTCTAAGCAGGGATGTCAGACTTCATGCATTTAAATTAACTCCATGAGGGGTGGCTGGTAAGTATAAAATGTGGTCAACAGCCAATAAAGCAAAAAAGCAGATTGGTTCAAGCAGAAATATCCTGTAGCACTTGGGATGGTTTTTCAAAATTATACTTTATCAGGCAAAATGTAGACCACAGTTGTCATACTAATTCACATTTGTACAGCACTGTGCAGCTTACAAAGCACTTGCTTAGAATAGACCATCCCAAGTGTATAGTTTCTGGGAATAGATTTGCCAAAGCCATTGTCTCCTGGTGCAATGAGTACCGAGGGTTGGCTTTGCAGCTGGGGGCATCAGTGTTGGCTGGGTGGAGAGGAGTAGGAGGAGCCCACAGTTGTGGGTCAGGCAGCCAGACAGCTACCTGCATGGTGCTGCTGTCCAGAGCACGCACTCCAGAGCCAGGCTGCTGGTTGCAGATACAGGCCTGAGTTTTTTTACTTGTTGTGATTCCTGGTGCTTCAGGTTTATCATCTGTAAAATGGGCTTAGCAATAGAG
>PVLC010025829.1:0-23362 GCA_004027655.1 Graphiurus murinus | reverse complement strand
TGATGAGGAGTAAAATTCTATTGGAATATAGCAAACAATATTTCATGAGATGTTGATCAGTATTCCCCTTAATGATAAGAACATGTTACAAAAAGGGAAAACATTGAAGAAAAATTAATAGCTTTTTGATGAAGTATACAATGTCTGAAAATATACACAGTAATTAAAGTTTACCTGTGTTGGATTAATCTAGAAAAAGTTGAATATACCTTCTGGCCTGAAAGTTCTTCCCAGGCAGCTTTTATGGTAGTGTTGAGCTCAGTAAGAAGAATGGACTATCCAGAACAATAATAATGGTTTCCAGAATCTTTCTTTTCACAAAATGAAACAACAAATCTTCATGATATTTCAGCATTCCACCCAAGAAATTCTAAAGAGAGCTTTAGGTGTAAAAGATATTCTGGTTTCTCCCCATAATTTCCAGGTTTGATTGTGGGAAGACAAAATTAAATGAGTTAATGTCGACTTGCTCACTTGATTTTGATAGGCTCCTGGGTACCTGAGAGACCATAACTGGTTGCCTATTTAATCTGAGTAAAACGCTACTAAAATATTTTAAAACTATGCAGCAAGTAAGATGACCATAAGAAACTTCAACTCTTAAGCCGGGCATAGTGGCGCATGCTTGTAATCCCAGCATTTGGGAGGCTGAGACCACAGGATCCGGGTTCACAGCCAGCCTCAGTTACCTAGTGAGGCACTCTACAACTTAGTGAGACCCGGTTTCAAAATAAAGAATAAAAAATAGGGCTGGGGGTATAGCTCGAAGGTAGAATAACCCTGAGTTCAATCCCCAGTACCACAAAAATAAATAAATAAATAAATAAATAAATAAAAAAGAAACTTCAACTCTTTTCCCAGGCAAAGATTTTAATTTTTACTTATTTATTTAATAATTAAAGGCTTGATACATTGAATGGAATCCATAGATAATTAATACGGTAAAGTATGAAATCTCTGTTTTTATGGGCAGATTATTCAGGAAATTAAAAAAAAAATTACTACAGCATCTTTGTTAAGAGAACTTAGGACAATTTACATTTTATCCAGGTAGGATAATTTGAATTTTGTTTTAATGTAATATTTGACAGTAAATTATTCAGCAGCATTTTTTTTCTTTTAAATAAACTAATTAAAGGGAGCCAATTTTGGCAATATTTTAACACATTTTATAACTCTTTTTCAGACACAGTATTTGCAGGCATTATAAACCATAGCAAATAAAATTTCCTTTTCTGAAAACCTTTCACATTTTTTAATAATTGCTCATGCTCTGTCTCTCACTATCCTTTTTCATATTTTGGAACAATGAAGCATTTAAAGAGGAAAATACTGTCTTTTGACCTTGATAAATTAAAACATAATTACTTTGCTTTTGTGTTCACTCTTCTCTGCCTCCATTGTCTGAGTATGATTTGATGGCATGAAACTCAAATTAACTATAACTTTTAACAGAGGTAACCAACTTTTACTTCACAGAGACAGATGATTATTAGTCTATGGTGATGTTTGATAGTGTGTGACAATAGGATATTTTAGACAAAAGAAATGCTACAAATACTATGTCTATTATGGGTGGATATAGAATATCTCCTGAAGATCTCCTGTGTTAAGGGTCAGAGTTGGATGATGTAATTAAGTCATGAGAAATTTCATCAAGAGATAAATCCATTGTGATGGGTTTATCAAGGCTTTGGCAGTAACCTACACAGGTAGGGTGTGGATGGAGAAGGTGGATCCTTGGGAGAATGGTCTTAGAGATTGTGCTTTTGTTTTTTAATCCCTTCACTTGTTCATATTCTCTCTTGCTTCTGGTCTCCATGATGGGAGAACAGAGCCCTTTCTGCCATGCTCCCTCTGTTTCCTGTCTTCTTGCTCTGAAACACATCTGAAGGCCCTGCCTGACATACACTGAACTCTGGAATTGCAAAACGACAACAAAAACTGTGAGCAAACACGTCGTCCTTCCTCTAAGTTGCATGGTCAGTTGCCTTAGATTATAATGGTGAGAATGTTAATCGAGACAATGTCCAAGGTAGGCACATGTTTGGTGTCTTCTAGGAATGGCAAGAATGTATACCATGTAAAAAAGATGGGGAAAGTAGGGGGAAGATTTGGGAAAAGCATAAAACCCACTATGAAGGGGTGGTTATTGATATTGCAAAGTTCATTCACAAAACTACCAAGAATCCTTGGGGCACAGGAGAGAAATGGGTTTGTTCCATGTATAAATAGGTCTGTTACTGAAAATTAGAAAGAGGCTGTGTATATCTGTATGCAATAGGCATTGAGAGATCACTAATACTTTTTTATTTTTTTAAGAAAATAATTAAAATGATGATCAGCAGGTTGGATTGGAGTTGATAAAAGGAAAGACCAGAAATGCCAGGTATGTGGAAGAACACTGAACACTAGGGATTGCAGAGAGGTGAGTTCGAACCACAGACACACAATGTTCTAGCTGTGTGATATTGGGCAAATGATCTAATGTTTTTCAAACTATGACATGCAACCCATCAATTTGGTTGATTTGTATTAGGATTTAAAGAATGGAGCAGAATAGCATAATATAGAACAGATAGAGCATAGAAGAGGAAGAGTGCTTTCTATGTAGTAGATACAAGCACTATATCAGGAAATATCATTTTAAATATACTAAATAATATACAGGCATATATGTATTTATAATGTCACAAAGTAAAATGCATTCTTACCTTCAGTTTGTCACTTAAAACTTTGAAAGCTACTGGAATAACTATCTAGTGTCTGTTTTTCATTAGTGAAAGAGAGAGATGGTAAAATATCTGAACTTATTATTATACCATCTGACATTGATCACCAAAAGTTTAATGAAAAGGAATGTGTATAAAAGTGTATAAGCCGGGCGTGGTGGCGCACACTTGTAATCCCAGCATTTGGGAGGCTAGGACCAGAGGATCTGGGTTCGCAGCCAGCCTCAGCTACCTAGTGAGGCACTCTGCAACTTAGTGAGACCCAGTTTCAAAATAAAGAACTAAAAATAGGGCTGGGGGTATAGCTCAAGGGTAGAATGCCCCTGAGTTCAATCCCCAGTACTGCAAAAAATAAATAAATAAATAAAAGTGTATAAACTACATAGTACAATACAAATGATCAAGTGGTTATACTTATGATTACTCCTACTTCAACTTGTATTCCTAGCACTACTGTTACTACTACTAGTAGTACTACTGGTACTAACACTCCTGGATTTTTAAGCTCCCATTCTCAAGTGCCAGATGGCAGGAAAAGGAATGAATGAGTCAGATACCTCAAATTCTGGTCTTCTCTTCTTCCTACATCCCAACCCAGGTTCTATCCTGATTTAGTACAAGCTATTTGTAAAATCAAAGATGATTCTGATTTAGGAACATGGGTGATACACACAGGTACATATTGAAGAAGGAACTCATTTGGAGGATAATGATTTGCATGCTTCAAATAGTCCTCATCAACCTAAATTGCAATTATGTGAACACACATTTGCTTTATCCCTTTGACTATGAACTTTAGGACTCATTCCTCTTTGAATTTCATATACCTAGCACAATGTCTAAAATGAAGTGAGCACTCAATAAATTACAGTTGAATAAAAATGTTATAATCTATTTTTGTTCATCCAGCATTCAGAGTGAACTTTTAAGCATCGAGTCATTTTAATCCTCCCTTTTCAATCCTCTCCAACAGGAGATGAACTAAAATTCTGAATTACAAGGTCCTACCTGACCAGCTCTGGCCTATGTCTCTTACTGTATGTGTCATGAATTTACACATGGCTCATCATGCATGACCAATCATCTTGGTCTTCTTTCTCTCTCTTAAATTAAGCTCCCTTGCTTCTCTCTTGGGCCACTGAAGTAGTTGTCCCTTCTATGAAGATTGTCTTTTTGCTTGATAAGTTCACTAATTACATTTACTTTTATTTTGTATCCTTATACCTAGAATATTTAGGAGATGTTTTAAACAGCTGTACTCAATAGTCACTCAGGAAAAATATATATCTGGAAGTAGTCCCTTCTCTGAAACTGAGTCAAATATAAACTACCACTTGCTTTAAGGGATCCATCCATAAAATCACCTCAAATAAACCAAAGGGAATGTTCAGAAGGATATATTTCACAATCTTTAAATTTTTCCCCTCTTCCATTATCATGGCTTGATTTTTCTCATACTATCTCATTCCTTACATCCTCTTTTGTCAACACACAATCTTCCTTAATTCTTATTCCTGGATAACTTTGTGAAATAATTTTTCATGTAGAGATAGACTCACAGAAGAAAAGAATGCATATACATTCAGTAATTCTAGTGGTTAGCTTGTTTTGAAAATCACCAACATTCACTCAACTGTTAATTTAAGCAGTTAAATAATAGAAATTGGTGGTGCATGCTTGTAATCCCAGCATTTGGGAGGCTGAGACTGGAGGATCCGGTTCTCTGCCAGCCTCAGCTACCTAGTGAGGCACTCCACAACTTAATGAGATCCTGTTTCAAAATAAAGAATAAAAAATGGGGCTGGGGGTGTAGCTCGGAGGTAGAATTACCCTGAGTTCAACCCTCCCCCCCAAAAAAAAAAAACTTGCTTAAGATCAATGCCCTGGATTTACAGATAAATAAAATATCAGTGAAATAACATGCCCTCAAACATACAATCAAATATAGCGTTTGAATCCAAAGCCATGAGACTCTCCACTATATATAATACTAATTTGTAACCTGGTTGTTATCAGTCCAGAGTCAAATCTCGGTTTATTTATACCAAATGGGAATTCTATCACAAATACACTTATAGGTAATCAGGATGTTTTATAAATATATTGGTATATGAAACATAAACACACAGATACATACCAAGATATCGGTATACCAGGATATATGTGTTTATTGCTGGTAAAAAAAATGGTATGGTATATGTTAATATCTATAAAAACTTCATTGCTGCTGAGACTTCCTAAGATTCATAAAGCAGGAATTTTCCAATCTTCTTGAAAGACTATCTAATTACTTTATCTTATTCATGCTACTGCAATTAAAAATTGATTTGAATTCATAAAGAAAGTTTCCTCTAAAAAGCCTATTCAAAGAAGACATAGCTTGGATCCCCTGCCACTCAGTGTTAAGGTATGGAGTATACATAGTTTATTTGGGAAGCGTTCTCAGAAAACACTAGAAGGAAGAAAGAGAAAGGAAATCAATAAAGGGAACCTGATTAGCTACTAATTACAGTGTGCAACAGGAATTCGATCCTTCTGAGGAACTCTAGAAAATTGGTTTAGAATACTTTAGAGCTATCTCCTCCCAGCAACTAGGGGGATGAAGGAGCTATGAATATGTATGCACTAACTTCTGTCATTGTTTAGAGGCTGACTCTGGGAGCACTCACCTTTTGGCTCCCCCTCTCCCTGCACCCCCCTACCCCTCCCTTGAGTGCAAGCTAAAGATAGGCCTTGGCCAAAGTCTCCTTGTTTACAGTAGTAGTAAGGTCAATGCTGAGGTTGTGCAGGGGAGGCACTGACAGTGTCTGCTAGATTCTGTCTCATAGCTGTGTGATATTCATCATGCTCATCAGTGTTTATATGATTGGTATAAACTAAATGGTTGCAGATTTAGAATATTGATTTTTTTTTTAAAATCAACCTGGTGGAACATGGTGGCACATGCTTGTAATCCCAGTACTTGGGAGGCTGATACAGGAGGATTGCAGGTTCGCAGCCAGCCTCAAGAACTTAGTGAGGCCCTCTGCAACTTAGTGAGACCCTGTTTCAAATAAAGAATAAAAAAAATAGGACTGAGGGTGTAGCTCAGAGATGGAATGCCCCTGGATTCAATCCCCAGTACCACAAGACTAAACGCCTAAATTAAATAAATGAATAAATAAGTAAATAAATAATCAACCCTTCAATTCACAGAATAATTCGAAATCCACTTAAAAGTCTACTAAATTTGGGTTTCAGTAAGATGAGATAAATATAAAATGCTCAGCTTCTTTGTTTTCTTTTTCCATTTTCTCTCTTACTTTTCTTAGATAAATCACTCAAATTTGCCTTTGCACTTTACACTTTACTTTTCATTATTTTCTAATTTTTTATGCTCTATGCTCAGGAATCAATATGGCTAAGATAACATTCTCCTTAATGTTAGAGAGTTAGAAAGAGGTAGTGAATTCATGATCCTGAACACCAAAAGAGTTGAACAACTGATGTCATGTACATATATGAAATTACCAATGCCAATCTCCATATCATGCATTGGAAAGGGGATGGAGTGGGGAGGGAGTTCCAGGAGGGGAGGTTACAAGTACTTTGTGCATGTGTGTCCCAATCACTCGGAACTACATTTATGATGTGAGATAATTATGATGCACCAATAAAAGTTTACTTAAAAATATAGAGCCTTTTTGTCTGGCTGAGTTCTTATGAAGGAACTGAGGTAAGAGAGAAGAGGTGCTGTGGCTTGGATTCACTTTAAGGCAGAGAGAAGAATGATGGTGTTAGGAACAGGAGAGGGGTGTTCCATGCTGAATGTTTTTTGGGTGGTGTTTAAGCCCTGCGGTAAGCGTTGTGAATACCAGAAAGAGAAGGAGCTATTTGCAATGGGTGTGTGTGGGTAGGCACAGAGAAGTGTTGCTGCAACCCAGGATCATGCTGCTTGGTCAGGAACACAGTTTTGAGAATGTGTAGGCATAGCACTTGGCCTAGATTTTCCAAGGAGTATCCCACTGCATATGTGGTGTAGCTTTGGGGTTTCATCTGAGGTAATGGAGAGACACTTGGCACAGGGATGAATGTAGAGATTGTTCTTCATTCTTGTGGACACGTGAGTTTTCTAATTTGTCCAGGAAAGCCTTCTATTGCTTGGTAGGGATTTACAAAGTATGGCTAATCTCATCCAATTATATGGATTGACAGAGGATAAAGGAAGTTCCCCAGAGGAAAAGCAAGGTTGTGTTATCAGAAGGAGGTTGAATTATAAAGTTTGTTCAGGGGAAAATAAAAAAAAAAAGATATCTACCATAATCTTCTGCTCCATCACCTACTAACTTTGTAGCATTGGGCAATTTGACTTAAGCTTACCAAATCTGTAAGAAAGAGGTAAGTATACTTATCAGAAAAGTCATTTTTAGATGAAGTAATATATGTTTACAAGGCATAGTTTTCAAAAAGCTAACAACATGACTCTCATACATATATAGTGAGCAGTGCCCAAGGTCTTTTTAACTCACTGAAGACAAGGCCAATGGAAAAATGCTGGTTCAAATGAGAATAGGAAAAATTCGTGAGTATATTGCTAGTGGAGGAAAAACAAGGGGAAGTAATATTGCAGATCTAGATACAGAAATGGGAAACATAAAGGGGAGGAAAATAGTAGCATTTGAGGCTCTCTTTTTCTGTAGAACAATCCACTTTGCCAATGTTTGTAAAGTTACTGTTTTTAAAAAGCAAGTTAATATTTGACATTCCAGAATATATAAGGAATAGAATAGGATTTGTCAAATATATATATTCTAAAGAAAATTAGATAATCCTCAGGCAGGCTGTTAATGCTCCTTTATGATCCTATAATCTTCTTGCCTTATATTAAAATTTTGGATAAATTTTCATAATATTGTGATGTTTCTGAAATTTCATGGGTAATGCTCAAATGTTAGGTATTATTATGGCCGCACTTATATCAAACCTGAATTACATTTCAGTATAAGCCCATTAAATAAAAAAATCCCCTCAAATATCATTGACTACAAATTGCCTCAACAGAATTTGCTAGTTTTTTAAAAATCAAAATAATTAGGTAAGGCAGAACTTTAGGTCAGAATAGGTTCACACCACCTCACAATTTTCCATAATGATCTAGCCTACTGTGAACACTTGAAAGTAGAACTATAATTTCATAAGTCGTAAATATAATAAATACAAATTATGGATAGCACACTGTACATTTTAATAAAATAGACTAATGAATTTTTAAAATAGTTTACCAAGACTTTAACAAAAGAATCCTTTGAATTAAGACCCCTTGTTAAGTCATAAATAAATTAAACAAAAATGAATTAAACACAAGAAACAAACATCTTGCTTATTAATTAGCAACATTTTTTTTATGGCTACTGGAAGTTGAACATAGAGGCATTTTACATCAGAGCTACACCTCCAGCCCTATTTTTATGTTTTGTTTTGAAACAGGGTCTCGCTAAACTGCTGAGGCTGGCCTCAAACCTGTGATCACCCTGTTTCAGCCTCCCAAGTATGAAGATTACAGGTGTGCGCTACTATGCCTGGCTCTACAATAGCAAGATTAATCTCATATATGAGTACTGACTGCTTACTATGGGACAGGTACATGCCACATGCTATTCTTGCATTTTCTCACTGAATGTTCTAAGTGTAGAGACATAGTGTGTAGAGGAAGAAAAACATATAGAATTTCAAGTCACAAGAGCTGAGTCTGAGGTTCCAATGCTTCATTTCTTTCTTTTTTTTTTTTTTTTTTTTTTTTTGCGGTACTGGGGATTGAACTCAGGGGCATTCTACCTTCGAGCTACACCCCCAGTCCCATTTTTTATTCTTTATTTTGAAGCAGGGTCTCACTAAATTGCAGAGTGCCTCACTAGGTAGCTGAGGCTGGCTGCGAACCCGGATCCTGTGGTCTCAGCCTCCCGAGTGCTGGGATTACAAGCGTGCGCCAGCACGCCCGGCCAATGCTTCATTTCTAAATCCCTGAAACATTTTGAGTCTGTGTCTCCTTGGCTGAGAAATGAAGATGACCAGTGCCCAGTTCCACCTATGTTCCAAGGTTATTCTGAAATCAGATTGCACTTATAAAACACTTTATACATTTTAATGAATTTCACATATATTACCTACTTCCATTTTACTGTTTTCTTCACTAGATCAAGTAGTCATGTTTATTAAGAGCAAGGGCCTTAGGTAATATGATTTAAGTTTGGTCATGTAGGTACCACTGCAAGAATTCCATCGCACCAGAGTTGTCCTTATTTTCAACAACAAAATTTTGACCTCTTCAAAGAAAACCACGCTGGAGATCTTCTGCGAATGCTTTTTTTCTACCCACTGAGAAGGCAGCATATGGTCTCGATGTCAGGAAAACTATCTGAAAGGGAAGAGAAATCATGTAGGTTAGAGTGTGATGTCCCTGGAACTAATAAATAACATCCATCTATCTGAAAAACGAAGCTGTGTGCTCCACAAGGAGTGTGACTTGACTTGAATTTTATCCAGAAAGAGAAATTTTGCCTGAGAAGGGCAAATCCACTAGGAGATTAATTTCCTACCATTGTGGGCTTGGACTGCCATGACTGGAGGAGTTTAAAAGACAGAAATTTATTTTCTCACAGTATTAAAGGCTGGAAATCTGAGATCAAAGTGTTGCCAATTTCTTCTGAGGCCTGTCTCTGTAGTTAGCAGATGGCAGCCTTCTTGCTGTGTCCGCAACTGGGTGCCCCTTGGTCTGTGTTTTCTCTCATCTCTTTCTTCTCCCACTGGGGACACCAGTCACATTGGACACATTGGATTATGACACATCACACTGACCTAATGCATCTTTTTTTCTCTGGCACTAGAGATTGGATCCAGAGACATTCTACTACCTCCGAGCTATACCCCAGCCCTTTTTATTTTTACTTTTTTGTTTTGAATCAGGGTCTGGCCAGTTTGCTGAGAGTCTCCTCAAATTGCTGAGGTTAGTCCTGAACCTCCAATCCTCCTGTCTCAGCCTCCCAAGTACTGGGACCACAGGCTCATGCCACCATGCCTAGCTGAATCTTAATTACCTCTTTAAAGACCTTGTCTCCAAATATAGACACTTTCTGAGGTACTGAATGTTGGGACTTCAGCATATGAGTTTTGGGGGCACATAATGGGACTCATGCCACTCCCTAGAAAAAGTATATGAGAGATGTCTCTTTCAGGATTTGTCATTTGGAGAACAAATGGACATCATGTTTGATGAGAGGCTGAGTTGGAGCTTCTTCCTGGCATTGCTGTTATTGGGGTGTAGACCTATTTATGCATGCATGAAAGTCAGCTACACTCATTGGAATTGAAACCACATCTGAAGTCCCTGTGCAGCGGGTACATAGTAGCGAGGAGGCTAGGCACAGGTCATAGTATCTCCCACTTAAACACTCAACATCGCCCTCTTCTATCCGGTTATAAAAGAACATATTTACTTTTGCAGATTTTCCAGTTGAATTTCCTCTTCTGCCTTACTGACAATGTTTTTTTAAATAATCAAACTTTAAGATCTTCCCTTGTCATCCAAAGTAGCAATTTCTATCATTTGGTTGTTTCTAAGCAGCAGCAGCAGGTCAGAGTCTGTTTATTCTGCACCCTGAGGAACAAACCAAGTTTCGCTGTCTCATTAGTTTCTTTTTCTTTTTTTTTCTAATTTCAAAGAAGAAATGGAAGAGAAAGTCCGAGCTTCAGGCGATACAAAAATCATTTGACACAGTAAATAAATCAGGCTGAATCTAATAAAGCGCTTTTTTGGCTACAGCAAAGCAAACTTGCAGACGAATGGCTGTCTTCCTGAATTTGGCAGGGTTGCATAACACATCAGGTAGGCCAAAAGAACGCCAATAAATCAATCTTTACTAAACATAACATGAGAGCTGGCAAAGTTGAAGAAGAAAAGGAGGAAACTCAAACGTGTGCGTGAAATTTCCACATTAAAAGCTCATTGCTCTTGCCTGGCCCTAATGCAATTTGAAAGGAAACAGACAATTCTATAATTTTAGCTAAAAAATATTTATGGTACAGTATACAAGTTCACCAAAACATTCTCTCCCAAGTTCTTTTGAAAAACCAGCATTCCTTGCCCCAGCAAAGGGGGCTGCTAAACTAAATATATATTTTAGTTCTTTTCTGAACATTTTGGATTCTAAGTAAGAAAAGGCAGAAATGCTTCTACCCTCTCTGCCTCATCTCCATTAAAGAATTCTTTGACTAAAGGTCCTCCCCTACTTTTTAATTTTTATTTTTTTTAAATTTATTTATTTTTTTTGGTACTGGGGATTGAACTCAGGGGCATTCTACCGCGGAGCCCTATTTTTTATTCTTTATTTTGAAACAGGGTCTCACTAAGTTGCAGAGTGCCTCACTAGGTAACTGAGGCTGGCCCCGAACCTGGATCCTCCGGTCTCAGCCTCCCAAATGCTGGGATTACAAGTGTGCGCCACCACGCCCGGCTTCCTCCCCTACTTTTTAATCCTACTTTATGGAGAGGAACATGGAGTTTCACATATATAGTACTTGGAATCAAGGTCAGTTGATCAGCATTTCAAAGACAACTTCAAAAAAAAAAAAGAAAAGAAAAAGAGAGAAATTCACCTATCCATGATATCCTCCTACTGTTTAGTGTCTTCAGTTGAGGAAGCCTTTTCAGTTTTTTTAGAGCAAAGATATTCTGACCTTAGTCTCCCTGCTTGTGTGAGCTTGGTGTATTCCCTTGAGTACCCGAAGAGAGCAAAGAGGTGGAGGAAGGATGAATTAGCTTTCTGTTGGAGATGGGACATCCTTCTTCTCTTGCCTTCAATCATTGGCACTCCTGGCTCTGATCCTTAACACTTGGACTTGACTTAGCCCATTGGTTCCTCTAGCTCTCAGGTTTAGGAGCATGAACTGGAACGACACCATTGGCTTTCTGGGACCTCCAGCTTGCAGATGAGAGATTGGGGAACTTCTCAGCTTCTGTAATCACGTAGGCTAACCCCTCATAATAAATCTGTATGTATGTATGTATGTATGTATGTATGTATCTATCTATCTATCTTTCTATCATCTGCCTCTCATCTATCTATCATTGATTCTGTGTCTTCAGAGAACCCAGGATAACATAGTAGATATTTTATGCTTTCTGGTCCATAGGGTCTCTGCTCTGTTTATAGAGCAGAAAAAGTAATCATGGATACCATGTAAACAAATTGATATGGCAATGTTTCAATAAACTTTGTTTGTAAATTGATGTTTGGATTTCATGTAATTTTGACATATAAGAAATATTCCCCTGTAAAGATTCCTCTTTTAATATTCCCCTTTTAATTAATTTCACATAAAATGTGAAATAGTTCTTTGCTTCTGGGACATACAAAAAGAGCAGGTGGGCTGGATTTAGCTAGGTGGCTATAGTTTATCAATCTGTAGGTTTGGTGTGTGGCAGTCCTAGTGATTTTCAATGCTGATAACATTTTAAAAATTAATGAATTTGATTTGTACTTATTAAAAATTAGCATGAAATGAATAAGAGGTGCTGGGGGATTTTAGAAGGAGTTCAGGAACTTAGGAAAGGAGGAATCCAGAGTCAATGGGATTTCATATCCAAGAAACACAAACAGGGCCTTGCTCTCTAAAAAGGAATGGGCTCTTTATTTTGCCATTCTTAAAGCTGAAAGGAAACATAAGAATTTTTGGAAAATCTGTATCATTATTAATCTGGAAGGAAACACCCTAAGTTCTGTATGTATATGTGTTTGTATCGCTTTGACCCTCACTATGATGTATAATTATAATGTTCCAATAAAATCATAACTTTTTAAAAAAAATCTGTATCATTATAGTCAAGTTGCTAGAGTAGGGACTGGCAGATGTCCATGATGGTATATTCATTCCCAGGTGTGCAGAGTTCTCTTCATTCTCTGAAGGATGAACATGGTGATTGGAATGAAGAACTAGAAGCTCATGGGCAGTTCACAGACTAGCTGGACTCGTGTGCCCCAGAGTTTGGGTGTTTTGGCCACAGTTTTCCCCAGTATGTTTCACCCTGCTGGCCCATTAGACCCAACAGGAGACACCTAGGTGCCAGTAGGAAATGGCTCAGCTTTGAGCAGGCAGTGACATTCCAATGCTTGAAAGGCTGACATTTTAGAAATGTGAAACTTGTTCTAATATGTCTGAAAAGACCTGTTTAACTTAGAGGGAAAAAAAATTGCTAGCTCCTGAGCAAACATTGCTTTTGTAATCTATATGTTTCCAAGTTTCTTTCTGAGAGTCAAATCACGTCTTTTGCTTTAGGCTTTGGCTTATGTAAGAAGAAGGAAATGAGGGTCAGGGAGCAGAAGAATGAGACTGCTCTTAAGATGATCCTTGAATAAAGGAATCATCCGGTCTCAAAGCTCCTTCCAGTCACAATAATGGGGCCGCTTCCCTTTCATGATTAGAATAACGCAGCGCCGGAGCTCTCTTCCCACTTTTAACATGCCGGAGGCTTGGTCTGTGCTTTCTGAGTGTTCATTAAGAGGTATGCTCTCATTCTTTTGTAAGGGATTATCTCTCTCTCTCTCTCTCTCTCCTGTCTGTCTCTCTGTCTGTCTCTCTGTCTCTCTCTCTGTCTGTCTCTCTCTCTCTCTCTCTCTCTCTATATATATATATATATATATATATATAAAACTTTCTCTATATATATATATATAAAACTTTGAGCACTCATTCAATAAAAGATGAGCCTCCAATGTTCCTCCCAAAGAGCAAGAGATTTAAAATAGTTTTCAAGCAGGCTCAGATGCTCACAGCACGTCACGCATGTGCACAGGCTTCCTTGATGGCAATGACAATGAAGCGAAGCAGTGGCAATTCTTTTCTTAATGATAAGGGAATATAAAGAAGGCAAATTTGAGGAAATAAAGTTGCAGTGATGGAAGATCTCCCCAGAGACCCTCTCCTCACTCTTGCTTCTGTGCACACCTGCATTCTAACCATCTCCCCAAAGAGCATGGCCAAACCTTAAAAGATCCCAGATTCTGACTGGGAAACTAGCAGATTCAGGAAGCCATCCCTAAGGTTTATTTTAAATTCTTTCTACTGTACCTTTTGCCAGTAAGTGTATACTGAGACATTAGCAAAAGACGGTTCACTTCAAATGGGTCCTCCCTGAGAGACGGGTTGAGTTTGGCACCTTCTCTGCAGAAATTATTTTTGTCTTCTTCAACAGGCCAAAGTCCTGGATTAGAAGCAGGATACTGGGATAGGATTACAGATTTTTAAATAGACCTGGAAGGGACTTAAGCAAACTTAACTAGAGGATCACTCATTGGAGATGACAATCTAGAATGTCCTGGTGATTTCCTAGGGATTGTTCAGTTGGTTAGTGGGTGTGTGCATTGAATCAGACATTTTTTTTTCTGATTACCAAAGTAAATTAACAAATTGCCATTATGCCACATGAATGAGACTTTATGCAGAGAAAATAGACTCTCTGGCAAGAAGAGAAAAAGAAGGAAAGAAAGAAAAGGAAGAAAGAAAGAGAGAAAGAAAAAATTAGTGTGCCTTCTTTTTTCTACTGATCCAGGAAAAAGAAAAGAGGGGTATGTGAGACAGAGGAAATGGGGCTTCCTTACCTCCTACTTCAAGACATGTGGGCATAACCTGGTAGTGAGTGAGGGATAGTGATTGTTCTGAAAGCTAATGGACTTCCTAGGATCTGGGTCATGATTTGTGTTGTCAACAAAGGAATGGTAATTGTATAGGCAGGTCTCATCAGATGCAACATTAGTAGCAAGACATATACATGGGTCCTGAATCTTAGCCTGCTCCAGGGAGAGAGTGTCATAGTGAGACACGGTGGGCGTCATCCAACCCCCTATTAAAAGAGGTGCAAGATTGGATCTGAATTGCTGAGGTCCAAATAGATCATATATATTTTAAAAATATATAATCAAATAATTCCCATTCTATTACTTTCTTTCTCTCTTTTGCTCTCTCTTGCTCTGTGTCTGTGTGTGGTGGTGAGGATGGAACCCAAAGGAACCCTATGCAGAGTTACACCCCTAGTCCTTTTCCTTTTGATATAGCATCTTGTGAAAGTGCGCAAGCTGCCCTCAAACCTGTGATCCTCCTGTCTCAGCCTCCTAAGTACAGTGATTACAGATATGTGCTACTGGGCCTGACTCACATTACATTTCAGACATAGCATTTTCTCTAAATCAAACTGTTTCATTATAGAATGTCTGCAAGTAACAGTTTTATATTTCAGGTTTTTTTTTACAAGTTATAATTAATTTTGAAGAAAATTTGCTGAACAACAACAGCAACAAAAATGGTTGTCCTCCTAGATTAGCAAATGGGAGAGGGAATTCCATCAAGCAGAAACCTCTACCTTTATATTAGTGAAGACAATGGCTATTCTCTTAGCTACCTGTGGCTACCAGTTAAGTAACCTTTCCTGAATACCAGTCTTTAAGTGCACCCTGAGTTACTGGGTGCTGAACTTTGTTCTCACTATCGATCTTAATTAATTCATTATCTGCCTTATTCCACAGAACTTGAGAAGTCCACAAAATTATGCATGATAAAAAATAACAAATACTAGGGGAATGAGGCCAAAAATCAATCATGAAGCAAAAGGCCAGGGTGATATTAACTCATAAAGAATGGATACCATACCACTTTGTACTAATGCTAGACATGCACCATACATTTATTTCTATGTTTTCTAGTAGCTTTTGGCTAATTCAACCTAAGATAATGGCAAAGATGTGTGTGATTCTCTCTCTCTCTCTGTGTACACATGTGGGCATGAGTGAATGGATGTGTGTGAATACATATGAGTACATACATGTGGTGCATGTGATGGCATGTGAGTGCATGTTTACATGAGGGAACATGCATGGGTGAATTGTGTGACTGCATATCAGTGTACCTATGTCCTTGTATGCTCTAAAGATGCAGAACTTTTCCTACTACTAAAAACTAAACTAGCCACTTGTATTAAGTTCAGAAACGATCTGTCATTTTAACACTCACCTGTCTGGGTAGACCTCTCATGGAAAAGAAAACTTTCCCATGCTATACAAAATAACAAAAAAAAAAACCTTAAAATTTAAATTAAAAACATCGAAACCTTAGATATGCATTATTTTTAGACATGGATCTTGATTACACAATTACAATATGACTTGTTTTAGCTAAGATTAATATGAACTTGATTTCTCTGTGCATATACTGGCCAGGGTTGTTGGCTATGAGAAGATATGGAATAGAAGTTTCATGAGAGGCCAGGAAGGTCTATACAGGACTTAGCTAGCATATCTTTCTCTGTTTTCCTTCCTTCCTTCCTTCCTTCCTTCCTTCCTTCCTTCCTTCCTTCCTTCCTTCCTTCCTTCCTTCCTTCCTTCCTTCTTTCCATTTTAGGTGTGTATGTGGTATTAGGGATTGAAACTAGGAGTGTTTTCCCTTGGAGGTATACCCCCAGCCCTATTTTATTTTTTATTTTGAAATAGGAACTAATTAAGGTTCAGAAGGTCTCACTAAGTTGCTGAGGCTGTCCTGGAAGCTTCGATCCTCCTTCCTCAGCCTCCCCAGTAACGATTCCAGAGGTGTGTGCCACCCCTCCCAGCAGCATTTGTTAAAGATCATTTCATTGATGGTTAAGACTCAGTTAATCATTTTGGTTATGTGATAACTGAAATATTATAGGAATAAAGAAGTCTATTCATTTTATTTATAGCCTCCATTTCCTCATCTCAAAAAATTACAGGAGTTGATTTTTGCATTATCATTCAGCTAAAAATTGCTATGATTCTATATTGCCTCTGTTTTGTAAATCAAATCCAGTAAACTTTTATACTTGACATTTAATTTTTTGTCTCTTGTTTTACTGAGTTAAATGGTCAATAGAATACATCAGTCTTTGTTGTAATTTTTATTGTTTATGGAGTGAAAGCGATCATGCTACAAGCTGCTGTTAATTGTTGCTATTATACCTTTTATTATTCTAGAATCAGTACCTGAAATAACCCCATTTAATCCTCACATCGACTCTGCAAAAACAGTTCTATTGTGTGTTTCAACTGAAGACATGGGTTATATAACTTGCAAAGTTCCCCCAGTTCATGTAGAATTTAAATTCAAGAATTCAAATCATGAATGATAAACAACTGGGAGCTTGCCAACTCCACATTCTTTTGAAACAGTTCTTTACCAAGTCCTCTCAGCAGGAGATTAGACTGCAGGTAGAAAATGTCACATGTACATGTGTGAATGTTTGTGCATGTGAGTGTTGGGAACCAAGCTTAGCTCTGAGACAGAATGGACTGCTAAACAGCTTAAGAAAGCAGAAGTTAGGAGTCACTATGAAAAGGAGACATTCACCTACTTGGGTAGAGATACAGAGAACCAGAGGTTGGAGACAAAGTTCTAAGCTGTGTAGCAGGAGGAAGCACATGATGTTCTCATGAGAAAGAGCAGGCATTCAGATTTCTGTCTCATGTACTTCTGTCTTTGTTTTGATGAAATAATCTAGCTTCTTTATTTCACTCTTCAGTCAGGTAGTGATGGCAGCTAATGAGCAAGAGGTAATATAAAAGTGATTTAGTAACAGTGAGACAAAAGGAACTGAAAATTACTGTAAAAAAACAGTGTCAGGAATGCACTTAAATTTTGGAACTGTTTGTTGTCCTCTGTATGAGACGGATAGCAAGGTTGCTTAAAACCTCTGCTCCTATGCATTTATTTCTGATGGGTTTTTTTTTCCTAACTCCGACAAACATACACAAGTCTCCTCACCCCTGTGCTATGCACTTCCGGCAACACACAGGCAAGGAACGTTCGTGAATTCTCCAGAAGTCCGATCTGCAAGGTGGTTAAAATGCTTTCTCTGTCTTACCAGCGTGCCTTTCTCCTCCACAATCTCTTTGGGAATATTTATCTTTTATGCGTTACAAAAAAGATGCTTAGCCTTAGAGGAAATACAGATGAACAAATTAAGCCCTGTGGGATTCTGCTGGCTGGTTTGGGTCATGCTACCTCCTTAGACTAGTCTTTCCTTCCTCGCATCCTTGTGGATGGGATGTGACCAAATGAGGAAAATCATCATTAGGTTATTGAGAAGCCAGAGGTCAGTGCTCCTCCATCCTGTCCCGATTACTAGATGTAAAGAAATAACGATGAGAAAATTGTGTTGGATTTGGTGTTGATTGTGCACATTAAAATGTTATTCTATGTTTGCTGGCATTGTTTTTATTGCCCTTGTAGCATGGTGTAGGTATTTATCGTATATTTCAAATGAAAATTGGAGCAAGGTGTGGTGGTCCACACCTGTAATCCCAGTACTTGAGAAGAGAGGAGAGGAAGATGGAAGGTTCAAGGCCAGCCTCAGCAATTTAGCAAAACCCTGTTTCGAGACAAAAATAAAATAAAATAAAAATAAAAGGCCTGGGAATATATCTCAGAAGTTTAATCAATGGAACTTGAGTTCAATCCAAGTACTAAAAAAGAAAAAAAAATTGGAAGAGTTCAAGATTTAAGTCCTAGTGGATTCTCTCAGGACACAAAGATCAATCTTATGCACGATTCTCTTCTGATAGAGTTTAAGGATTAGAATACATATACCAACTATTCTCCAGGCATGCTAATACAGATGTAAAAGAGACCAAAATGATGATATAAGAGCCGGTGTCTAAACACAACTACAGCAACAAACCTCTGTGGCTTGAATTCAGTACCTAGTGGAAATCTGAACTTATAAAGCTCCTACTGAGTAGCATAATATAACACTGTGGAGGCGAAAGGGGCCTGACTAAGGACCAGATGGTCCTGGAGAGGAATAGTATTCAAAGTGATGAGAACTGATATGACCTGGACCACAGCCAGTCAGAATGGCCTGGAGCAGGTGCTCTGAAGCAGGATTCTGGGTGGCCCATGCTTCTGCACCCACAACCTCATTCACTCTTGGACAGCAGGGGAGCAGATGAAAATGAGCCCCGTGTGGGCCAAGGTAGCTGGGGTATTGAGAGATAGGCAGGAGATCTGGGACAATAGCTATGTATCAAAGAGTTTGGAAGGATTTCAACATAATAACAAGGTGTGCAAGTTTTTTTGGAAGAAACCATCCAGGTATTAGCCCCAGGTACTTTGCAAATTGGGTTTTCTCTCTGTAAAGTGTTTTTCATTTAACACTAGTTCTTCAGAATAGTCCTCTGGGCTTTCTCTGGCTTATGGGTCCCTTCTATGGACCTCCTCTAAGACTTGAAAAGATTAATTGTTGCTCATTTATCTTTTCTTTTCCAAGTAATGTTAGGGATGGGATTGGAACTAAGGAACACTTGAGATTTGGAGTGAGGCGGATACAAATTTGAATATGAGTTACTAACCCTGTATCTCAGCATAATATTTAATAACTCAAAGCATCTGTTTCCGAGTTGTGAATTGGCTTCTCGTGGGATTAGATGAGATGATAATTTGAGTGGTGTCTAGCACAAAGTAGGAGGCCCATTGGTGTTCCCAACCATTCGTTCACTTTGTTATCATACTGCAGGTTTGATCCCCAGGTCTTAACTCCACTGCTGCACCACAAGCACAGTGTTAGCAGGACTGAGGTTTAAGCACCTTGTCTTTATCTCCATACAGCATCTCAGACAGGACTGAGTATGCAGTTAATCCTCGATAGCCACTGAATGAATGAGCAATGCTGATTTCTCTGACTTGGATTCTTGGTAAGTACACACTATCACCGAGTTTATTCTTCCTTTCTCCTGGGTGCACTCCACTTTCTTCACGTCCTTAAAATGTAAGATTGGTAAAGCACCATCCAGAGACATATGTGCAAAGAATAAAACTGTGTCATTGGAATTCGTCTGAATATTTTAACGATTTTTGCTTCCGTAGCCATACCATGCATTTAAGTTCATCTGGGCAGACTGAACCTTTATGTCCCTTTCTGATTTACACTCCTTAGACACTTCAAATGTCACCATGTGAATCTCACACACCCTCTCCCATCCCAAAGCACTGAAGTTCCCCAAGAAAGTGTTAACCTACTTTTGCAATTTTTTTAATGCCCTCCTGCAGCATAAGGGTTAGAAGTCTAGTCACAGGGAAAATTTGTGGGTTATTATTTTTCTAACTTTTAGCAAAGATAATTAAGCTTTCTGTGGCTCAATTTTCCCCATGTATAAAATAGAACTAATAATAGTAGCTACTTTATAACTATTATTTAAAAAGCCCATAAGTCAAGCTGGGCATGGTGGTGCATGTCTGTAATCCCAGTACTTGGAAGGCTGAGACAGGAGGATCAAAGGTTCGAGGATAGCCTCAGCAAGTAATGAGACTCTTATCAACCTAGCAAGACCCTGTTTCAAAATAAGAAATAAAATCAGGCTTGGAGGGGGGGTGGAACTTGAAGGTAGAATGCCTCTGTGTTCGATCCTCTGTAACACATACACAAAATAAATAAATAAAAATAAATAAATAAACAAATAAATAAATAAATAAATAAATGCCCATCATCTAAAAGCCCATTAGTTAATACAAATAAGGAACTTAAAACAATATCCAGTAAAAAATTATTACTAAAAAATGTTTATTGTAATTATTACATATAATCATGCTTCCCTGCCCTACAGCTTAACTTAATGATAGATATTTTCTACAGCTAAAATTAAACAGATTATCTGTGAGTTTATGATACATGAATTATTACAAGAACACTTAATGCAGAACTAATAGTAGTAGCAAAAATCAGATGCAAAGTAAAAGTCTTAATTATTACAGAAATAGTAAAATTAACCAGAATGTAGATAATCATACAACCATTTAAAATAATTGACATTAAAAAATAAGTTAAGATATGAAAAAAATCTGTAAAATAATATATCACACTAAGATATTAAAAACAGAAGACATATGTTTTTGAAAAGATTCATAGCAAATAAAAAATAGTGATGCCCTCTAAGGAAAGCAGGGGCATTGGTTATAGTCAAAGAATTTTGTTTTTTTTCAATTTTTGTATTTTAAAAATTAAAACGCAAATTTATTTTCTATGTAAAAAAAAAGTAAGAACAAGTGAAGTGAAAAGCAGAAATCCAGTTTGAGAAGTTTGCACAGTAGCATGAGAAGCTACTTACTTTTCTCTTTTTAAGAGCAAATTCGAATTGAGTAAAATGTATGAGAAAATGACAGTTTCTTGAGCAATTAGCCAATGGTGCCTATGAGCTTACCCGATTGGCATCCATGGTATCCTTTCTTAAGCATAGGTCAATTGACCTATGCTTAAGAATAGGTCAATCGTGCATTCTCAGGTCAATCATGCAATTTCAGGACTAAGGTTTAATGTTGAGAGCTTCATGTGTTTTTGCAACACAGACACCTGCACTCTATGGAATAAAGAAAGTCAAAGTTAAATAAACGCAAGGAAATCATCACTGAAGCTTCTCTTGGTACATGGAGGAGATCTTACTCCTTTCTGTGGATCATGGGTTTAACTGTACTTAGAATTTATTCTTTTTTATTGTATCTAGGACTTTAATTCTCAATGGGAAACGTTTCCAAATCCCAAACAAAAATATCACTATGTTTTTGAGTTTGGGAAAGTGTGACATTATGAATTTACTGATTTTTTTCCCCTTCCATTCTATTTTTGGAAGGAGCTGTATAAACATGCCCTGCTGTCGGTAACCAGTTCTTGGAGGCCAGCAAAGTGTTTATGAACAAGTCCTGATTTTGTGCCTCTCCAGCTGTATTGTCCTTTTCACACTAGTAGATCGTAATCTCCGCTGTGGACAGGAACTCTGGCCTTTGTTGTATTGAAAATTCTCATAAACTCTGACTAGGGAATGTGAGCCGCAGCAATATGCAAGCATCCTTCAGGGAAAAAAAAATAGGTTTCCTAGGATCTTGCTGTGATCTCAGCAAGCAAAGCATTGCCCCACAAAGACACAAGAGAGAAGATCAATCACACCCCACAAAAACCATCTGTCTCTGTCAATATTCTCACTGCTGATTCCCAGTAAACCCGACCACACGACTTAGAGGAAGGAAGACTTGTGTGTTCACAGTTTTTGGAGATTTCAGATTCATTCCATGTGAGGCCGGTGTCTTTGGATCTCAGGATATGGCAGCAGGAAGCACAGGAAGGAGAGAATAAGAGCTCTGTTCTCACATCATGGGGACCAGAAGCAAGGGACAGTGAGCAAGCAAGGGGATTCCAAGACCCAAGCATAATCCCTAAGGCCACACCCCTAGGGATCCACCTTACCAGCCACATCCTACCAGGCCAGGTTACCACCCTGATAAATCCATTGTCAAGATGGATTCCAATGGTGACATTACAACCCTAAACATTAATACATGAGTTTTTCAGGAGACAGTTTATACCCGATCATGACACCATCCAAAGCCAGTTATTACTAAAGTGCCAATAGTGGAGGGGCATCTGGTCAACCACAGGAATGGTGCATTCTAGTATTCTGGGTTATGATGGGCTCAGCCACTGGCCATCCTCACGCACATCTCTTCTTCCTTGGGAGATGGTACAGAAGAGTAGAATCATGATGTTAAAACAGAGACACAGACTCAAATCCTGGCTTTGCTCTTTACTACATGTATAACTTTAGACGTGTTTTTAGTCATTCTGAGTTTTAGTCATTCTACCTTTCATTGAGATTAATAATAACTTCCTCAAGGTTATTGTAAGACTTAAAATATGTCCAGGAAGAACTGGGTGTGGCAGAGCACACCTGTAATATCAGTACTTGGGAGGCTGAGACAGAAGGATTGCAGCTTCAAGGCCAGCCTGAGCAACAAAATGAGACTCTCAGCAACCTAGCGAGACTGTTTTAAAATTAAAAATGAAAAAAGAGCTGGAGTTGTAGTTCAGAGGAATGTCCCTTGGTTCAATCCCCTGTACTACACACACACACACACACACACACACACACACACACACACACACACACATACACACACACAGGAAAGATCTGAAGTACATAGAGCCATAGTTATCTATTTGTCTCATTTGCAAAGTAAGGACAACAAAGGTATTGTCAAATTAAAGTCAGTATGATAGTGTTTTAATAGGATAAGGCCACTAGACACATGAAAGTACTGTGGTGATAGTTAACATGGGCAGGTGTGATGTTCTGCGTCTTCCCACTGCAGACCTTCTTACTCAGTATCTGAGAGCCTGCAACAGTGAAATCCACTTGCTTTCAGTGGAATATTACTTGTAACTCTGACTTATTAAATTATCATTTCATTTTTTGCTAACGTCAACACACTACCACCTACATCCATTGCAGAAGTAGATAAAACCTGTTATCCAGGTCTTATTTAATTTACACCTGAAACCAGGTATTGAGTACTTACTGCAAACCAAGCATAATGCTAGGGGCTGGAGAGCTAAGGAAAAATATGATATGCTATTTAAAAACTTTTTAAATTGACATGTAATATTTTTACTTCTTTGTGGGGTAGACTATTGTAATTCTACACAATGTGTAAGGACGGAATCAGGGTTAGCATTTCTATTTCCTCATATATTATCATTTATATGTGTTGGGAACCTGTAAAATCTTCTATTATAGTTATTGTGAAACATATAATTAATTGTTTTATGCTAT
>PVLC010025828.1:0-23276 GCA_004027655.1 Graphiurus murinus | reverse complement strand
TTTTTTTTTTTTTGTGTGTGTGTGTGTGTGTGTGTGTGTGTGGTACTGGGGATTGAACTCAGGGGCATTCTACCTCTGAGCTATACCCCCGGCCCTATTTTTTATTCTTTATTTTGAAACAGGGTCCCACTAAGTTTTGGAGTGCTTCACTAAGCAGCTGAGGCTGGCCGCAAACCCGGATCCTCCGGTCTCAGCCTCCCAAAAGCTGGGATTACAAGCGTGTGCCACCACACCCGGCTCGTGTTTTTACTCTTACAACATTTTCCTTGTATACTTTTATGGTACCTCCATCATTCTACCTCAAAGTTCACTTTTTACTACACTGTGTAAGTTGCTAGAAAGCAGAAGTGATACCACACAGAACTCTGTCGGTAATAACAGACTCCATGAATTTGCTGACTTGAACAAAATAGTGAATGTAGTGACAATTTTGTTCCACTTGATTTCCCATCTCCTTTAAACCCTGACCCCTGCTTCAATCCTGAATCACTGGTGTGTTGTCAGGTGAATCAGCACTGATCTATCAGGACTGGAATGAATAAGAAGGGTAAGGGTAAAGGGCAACCTTGGACAGGAATCGAGGGATATATATTTTTCTCATTTTTTTTTTTTTTTTTTTGCGGTACTGGGGATTGAACCCAGGGACATTCTACCTCCGAGCTATACCCCCAACCCTATTTTTTATTCTTTATTTTGAAACAAGGTCTCACTAAGTTGCAGAGAGTCTCACTAAATAGCTGAAACTGTCCACGAACCTGCAATCCTTTTGTCTCAGCCTCCCAAGTACTGGGATTACAAGCATGCGCCACCACACTCAGCTTCAGGGTTGGCTTCAGAGTTATATTTGATTTGAAAACTTGCAAAAGAGCTGGGCATGGTGGCACACACTTGAAATCCCAGCACTTGGGAGGCTGAGACAGGAGAATTGCAGGTTCACCGCCAGCCTCAGCTACTTAGTGAGGCCTTCTGCAACTCAGTGAAACCCTATTTCAAAATAAAGAATAAAAAAATAGGACTGGGAGCCAGGCGTGGTGACATATGTTTGTAATCCCAGTACTTGGAAGGCTGAGACAGGAGGATCTGGGTTTATGGCCGGCCTCAGCTACTTAGTGAGGCCCTCCACAACTTAGTGAGACCCTATACCAAAATAAAGAATAAAAAAAATAGGGTTGGGGGTGTTGCTCAGAGGTAGAATGCCGGAGTCAATCTCCAGTATCACAAAAAAAAAAACAACAAAAAAAAACTTGCAAAGAAATGCTAGACAAGGTGGAGCACTATAATCCCAGTGACTTACAAGTTACAAGGCTGATGCAGGAGCATCACAAATTCAAGGCCATGCTCACCAATTTAGTGAGCACTGTGTCAAAATAAAATAAAAAAGGCCGAGAGTGATGATGCATGCCTGTAATCCCGGGATTTAGAAGGCTGAGATAGGAGGATTGCAGGTTTGAGGCCTTTTTAGCAAGACCCTGCTTCAAAATAAAAAAGGCTGGGAGTGTAGCTTGGAGGAAGAATGCCCCTAGGATCAATACCCAATACACAACAACAAAACCAAATTTGCAATAGCTGTTAGCAGCTATCGAGCCAGGTACTATGCAAAGTGCTTTATATGGACCACACCCCACAACAAGGCAAACAAAGAGGACTGCTGTCATTCTCAATTTGCAGATGGGGAAACCAAGGTACAGAGAGGTTAACGATTTACTCAAGGTCACCAACTAGGTAAATCACTGACCAGGTATCAGTATCCATGCCTGACTCCAAAGTCCACTTTTCTTTATTACAAAGGGTGGTGGGTACAAAAGTGGTTATAAAGACACAATTCCCAGCACTGCCCAGTGTTCTGCATTGTGATTTCTACCACTTTCAGTACATGTAGATGTGACACACAACAATTCCTGGCCTCACTTAAGATTAGTTATAAAAACGATTACTTTCTGTACCAAGTTCCTCTCTAGGAAATCATCTTCTGACTAGAAAAGGTGAACTTCAAGGAGAACTGACTGTTAGCCTCTGCATTCCAAAATGATGGGCCCTAGGAGCAAGAGGCAAAGAAGCTGGAAACAGATCAAAGTGGCAACTCAACAGTGACCACTATTATTCCCATCATCTCTGGAGCAACAGTCACATGCCTGCTACCCAGTAGGCACTTGATAAAAGGTTTATTGGCTGGGGATGTAGATCAGTGGAAGAGTGTCTGCTTGGCATGTGTGAGGCCCTGGGTTTGATCCTCAGCACTAAACACACATAAAAAGGCTTTTGTGTGTGTGTGTGTGTGTGTGTGTGTGTGTGTGTGTGTGTGTGTGTGTGTCTTACTGGGAATTGAACCCAGGGGAATTCTACTTCCAGCCATACCTCCAGCCCTATTTTTTATTTGGGAATAGGGTCTTGCTAAGTTGTTGAGAGTCTCACTAAGCTGCTGAGGCTGGCTTCAAAACTGCAATCCTTGTGTCTCAATCTCCCAAGTATTGGGACTACAGGCATGTACCACCACAGCTGGATTCCAGTTCTATTTTATTTTATTTATTATTTTTTGTGGTACTGGGGATTCGACCCAGGGACATTCTACCTCCAAGCTATACCTGCAGCCTTTTGTGTGTGTGTGTGTGTGTGTGTGTGTGTGTGTGTGTGTGTGTGTGTGTTTTACTGGGGGTTGAACCCAGGGGCATTCTACCTCTGAGCTATACCCCCAGTCCTATTTTTTATTCTTTATTTTGAAACAGGGTCTCACTAAGTTGCGGAGGGCCTCACTGGGTAGCTGAGGCTGGCCGTGAACCCGGATCCTGTGGTCTCAGCCTCCCAAGTACTGGGATTACAAGCCTGCGCCACCACGCCTGGCTTGTTTGTTCGTTTTTGAAACAGGGTCTCACAGGGTTGTTGAGAGTCTACCAAGTAGATGAGGCCGGCCACACACCTGAGGTCCTCCTGTCTCAGCCTCCCAAGTACTGGGATTACAAGCACGCACCACCACGCCAGCCTCTATTTTTAAATTTTGAAACAGGGTCTCACTAAGTTGCAGAAGGCCTCACAAAGTTGTTGAGGCTGGCTGCAAACCTGCAATCCTCCTGTCTCCACCTCCCAAGTACTGGGATTACAAACATGTACCAACATACCCAGCTACACACAAAAGCTTTCTTTGTTGTTGTTGTTGTTGCTTGTGTGTGTGGTGTTGGGAACTGAACTCAGGGACATTCTACCTCTGAGCTATACCCCAGCCCTATTTTACTTTTATTTTGAAACAGAGTCTTACTAGATTAATGAGTCTCACTACTTGCTGAGGCTCTCCTTGAACCTGTGATCCTCCTGTTTCAACCTCCCAAGTACTGGGATTACAAGCATGTGCCATCACACCTGGCTTACACAAAATCTTTTGATGGAATATATTTCTACTCTCCTCTAAAGCACACAGGGACAAAAAGAATAAAATTAAAAAGAACCACGGCACACTGCTCTTGAGGGTCAGGGCTATGAGGAGAAAGATGGGTGACCTTCTACCTATCTACAATGGTCAGAGTAACCTTTCTCACTGGGCGTGGTGGTGCACACTTGTAATCCCAGCATTTGGGAGGCTGAGACTGGAGGATCCAGGTTCGCAGTCAGCCTCAGCTGCTTAGTGAGGCCCTCCGCAACTTAGTGAGACCCTGTTTCAAAATAAAGATTAAAAAAATAGGGCTCGGAGCTGGGCGTGGTGGCGCACGCTTGTAATCCCAGCATTCGGGAGGCTGAGACCAGAGGATCCGGGTTCGCGGCCAGCCTCAGCTACCTAGTGAGGCACTCCGCAACTTACTGAGACTCGGTTTCAAAATAAAGAATAAAAAATAGGGCTGGGGGTGTAGCTCGGAGGTAGAATGCCTCTGAGTTCAATCCCTGGTACCGCAAAAAAAAAAAAAAAAAGGAGATTCTGACATATGCTACAATACGGATGAACCTTGAAAGCATTATGTTAAGTGAAATAAGTCAGACACAAATGGACAAATGTTATGCAATTCATTTATACAAGTTACATAGAATAGTGAAATTCATAGAGAAAGTAGAACAGAGCCGGGCGTGGTGGCGCACGCTTGTGATCCCAGTACTTGGGAGGCTGAGACCAGAGGATCCGGGTTCATGGCCAGCCTCAGCTTAGTGAGGCCCCCCCACACAACTTAGTGAGACCCTGTTTCAAAATAAAGAATAAAAAAAATAGGACTGGAAGTGTAGCTCAGAGGTAGAATGTCCCTGGGTTCAATCCCCGGTACCGCCAAAAAATAAATAAATAAATAAATAAAATTTGTTGGTCCTCCAAGTTCCCCCAGAGAACATGACAGGTGCTAGGCGTGGTGGTGCACACCCATAATCCTAGTAATTAGCATTTAGGAGGCTGAGACAGGAGGATCACTGGTTCAAGCCCTGCCAAAGCAACTCAGCAAGACCTTTAACTCAGCAACTTAAGTGAGATCCTGTTTCAAAATAAAAAAAAAAAAAAAAAAAAAAAAAAAAGACTGAAGGTGTATCTTGGAGAAAGAATGCCCGTGTTCAATCCCAGTACAAAAAAAGAAAACATGACACATATTAATGAAGGAAAGAGAATAGCAGGGCCTATGTCTCCCTTGCTTTCTACCAAAAAGTGTCCACTACCATGAAGTTAGCCAATGTATCCAAAGTGCAAATGAAAATAAGTGCTGGAGAGAATTAGCTGCTGTGAAACAGAATTTTGCTGTTTTGTTTTTTGCAATGCTAGGGATTGAACCCAGGACCTCTTGTGTGCTAGACAAGAGATCTACCACTGAGTTACATTCACACCTAGAATATTTTCTTTAAGATCCAATTATAGCCAGTCGGCATGCTTGTAATCCCAGCACTTGGGAGGCTGAGTCAGGCAGATCACAGGTTCAGAGCCAGCCTCAGCTACTTAGTGGGGCCCTGTTTCAAAATTAAGAATAAAAAATAAGACTGGGAGTAGAGCTCAGAAGTAGAATGCTCCTGAGTTCAATATCCAGTACTGCAAAGAAAAAATAAAATAAAATCCAATTATGTCACTTTCTGATCACACACATACATATAGCTAATCAAACAACTCATAAGTATAAATTACTAAAAATAGTGTCTGGCACATAGTAAGATCTCCCAAAAGCCACTAAACCCATTTCTCAATTTATTTTTTATTTGTTGTGGCACTGGGGATTAAATCCAGGAGCATTCTACCTCTGGACTACACCCCAGCCCTTTTCATTTATTTAGTTAGTTATTTTGTGGTACTGGGGACTGAACCCAGAGGCATTCTACCTTCGAGCTTCACCTCCAGCCCGATTTTATTTATTTGGAAACAGGGTATCAGGTGGATGAGTCTCACTACTTGCTGAGGCTGTCCTCAAACCTGCGATCCTCCTGTCTCAGCCTCCCAAGTACTAGGATTACAGGCCCGCCACCATGTCCAGCTCGATTTTTTATTTTGAAACAAGGTCTCGCTAGGTGGCTCAGAGTCTTGCTATGTTGCTGAGGCTGGCCTGGAACCTGTGATCCTGTCTCAGCTTCCCAAAGGATTACAGGCGTACATCACCATGCCTGGCTCTATTTTTTTCCCACATGCTGGGGATTTAATCAAGGGCATTCTACCTCCAAACTACACCCCCCAGCTCTTTTTATTATTTTGAAACTTGCTAAGTTACAGCATGCTGACATCAGATCTGTGACATTCCTGTCTGAGTCTCCCACATACTGGGATAACAAGCGTATGCCACCGCACCTAGCTGGTGTTTAGTGTTATAAATACTGAAATATTAAGACTTATGAGCCGGACATGGTGGTGCACACTTGTAATCCCAGTACTTGGGAGGCTGAGACAGGAGGATCTGGGTTCACAGCCAGCCTCAGCTATGTAGTGAGGTCCTCCACAACTTAGGGAGAGATATAGGGCTGGGGGTATAGCTCGGAGGTAGAATGCCCCTGGGTTCAATCCCTAGTACCGCAAAAAAAAGAACAAAAAATAGGGCTGGGGGTGTAACTCGGAGGTAGAATGCACCTGAGTTTAAAAAAAAAAAAAAAAGACTTATGAGCTTAATGTATTAGTAGATGCTTTTAGTGCTTCGTGGAATCTCTAGCGTCACTTCTTATTTCAGCTGCAGGGGATCATTCTGTGTAGGTTGACATCTCTCAAGTATCCTCTGGGTATCCTGATTTTCTGCCCAGAGCCTACTCTTCTAGAAAGCTCACTCAGGGGCAGCTCAGAAATACAGGTGTCGTGGAGCCGGGCGTGGTGGCGCACGCTTGTAATCCCAGCATTCGGGAGGCTGAGACCGGAGGATCCGGGTTCGCGGCCAGCCTCAGCTACCTAGTGAGGCACTCCGCAACTTAGTGAGACTCAGTTTCAAAATAAAGAATAAAAAATAGGCCTGGGGGTATAGCTCGGAGGTAGAACGCCCCTGAGTTCAATCCCTAGTACCGCAAAAAAAAAAAAAAAAAAAAAAAAAAGAAGTACAGGTGTCGTGGGATAACACCGTCTCACTTGTGTGTGTGTGTGTGTGTGTGTGTGTGTGTGTGTGTGTGTGAGTGAGAGAGAGAGAGAGAGAGAGAGAGCGAGAGAGAGCGGGCCAGCTTTTCAGTCTCTTTCAGTCCTTATATAAACTTTTAAGAGGGGGTTGGCCCAGATGTTTGGACCTCCTCCTCACAGGTCGATAGGTGGTCCTCCCAAAGAAGGGTGGGCACAGAAGAAGTTGGATCCTCCTCCTCCTTTCTCAGGTTTCAAAAGTGGGTGGTCGCTGAAGTCTGATCTTAGTCCTCAGGAATCTCAGGTGGGGGCAGGGATTCAGGGGATTAAAGGTGTAGGCCCACTGAGACTTCTGCCTAAGACCTTGGCACATCCTATGAACTCTCCAGATTTTAAAACTATATTTTTCCTTTCCTTTCCAATGTCTCCTTTCTGCCTAAATTTTATTCCTTCTACTCTACCTCATCACAGGGGCATTGGTGGGTATTAATTTTCATCCTATGAATTATCAGCCTTCCCTGCCTATACTGTTACAATACCACCGTGATCTAGAGGGAAATAACAGAAACCTTACGTGCAGCTGACGGCTCACACACATCCGCCCCCATCCTCTTTGGTCCACACCTAGGTAGGCGGAACTCCAGGCCACTAGCCTTACCCTTCCGGTCCTCCCGCTTTGGGCTCACGAACCAGCACATGCTGAGAATGCTGGGACTGAACTGAAACACCTCGGTCCAGTCAAAACAGAAGCGGAATCCGCGGCTGAGGCTGCGCAGGCGCAAGGCCAGGCTCCTCTCAGACTCACCCCGGCCTCTCCCAAACAGGCCACAGGGAGCACAGGGAGGAGCTCTCGGTGCCGCATTACCCGTGAGGTCGGGGACCCACCTCGCCCAGGGCCTGGCCAAACCTGGAGAGCGGGTACCAGCCGCGGGCGAGGCGTCAGGGCAAGAGGGGCCGCCAGGCAGCTCAGAATCAGTCGATCTCGCCACAGTGCTCACCTCTTTGTCCGCCGCCTTCTCCTCAATACCTAGCAGTGCGTACAGGTCCATCTGTAAGAGCTCCTTGGTCACCGCCATGGTCTCAGCCCTCCGGGATCGTACTACAACTCCCAGGAGTCCACGCGTCGTAGGCCCGCGGGCCCCGAGCGGGTCGAAGCGCTGAGCGCCCTGGGAACCCTTGTCTTCCGGGTCAGCGGGCCAACCCTGCGGGACCACGCAGCGTGCGTGAACTACGACTCCCGGCAGCCCCCGCTGCCGCGCTCTGCGGGGTGGGGCGGGATTCCGCGGCGGACTGCACAAGGGGGCGTGTGTGCAGGGCGGGACTGGGCGAGGGTCCACAGGTCTTGGAGCTGGCCACTTGGCCCCAGACCCTGCAGATCCTACCGCGCCTGGAGCCGAGATGGAGAGCAGGTGCTACGGCTGCGCTGTCAAGTTCACCCTCTTCAAGAAGGAGGCGAGTCTTCTCCCCGAGGGCTGGCGGGCCAGGGAGGACGCAGAGCGAAGGGAAAAGCTTGGGACTTGCGGTCCAAAGACCCGGTTTTATGGCCTCTTTCCAGCCGTGTTATTTTGATAAAGCCAGTGAACCTCAGTTTCCATTTCTGTAAAGTGAGGCTAACGCTCCCTCGGTTTCGGGGTTGATGTGAGTGTCCAGTGAGGTGCTAGAGATGAATGACCTTTATACATTGTAAAGCTCGCTGCGGACACTCAGAAAGTTATGCTTTTCTGTCGCCCAAGTGTAATAGCATCAGCTGTTGCCTTCTCCCCACTTGGTTCCTCCCTGACGCGGATTTTAACACTCTGTAACCCTTGACCATCACACCAGGCCCGTTACTCTCTCTGCTCTGAAATCTTCCCCACAGGGCAGCCTGGCCTTACCTGGGGCTCGAGTTAGATTACCACACTTCCTTCTGCCCCCAGAGCACCATGGCAAAGACTTTCTTCTCAACACAGACCTGCCAGGTTTCCCTGGTAAACTGCAGACTTTCTCTGCCTCAGTTGTGGCCAGAGCATCTGACTAAAATGGGAAGATAGGAAAAATAATAATAATAATAATGGTATATAGGGAGGCAGGACCATGTTAAGTAGCCTGGATTTTGGTTGGAGTCGGGGTTCAAATTTGACCTCTGCTCTCTTACTCCTGGAGTGACCTTGGTTTAAGCAAATCATGTAACTTGTCTGGCCCAAGCTAAAGTAAGCCTAATAGTGGTGGGCAACAAGATTAAAGAAGACAATGTGTGTAAATTGTGAGGATTAAGTCAGATGATGAATGTTAAGTACTGAGCTTAGTGCCTGGCACACAGTAAGTGCTTAATAAATGACGGCTATTGTTACCATCTCACCCTGAGCCAAACCTCCCTCCATCTCTGCCAGAGCATGAACTCTGCATCCCCTCTGATTTCCTTTTGTTAAAGACCTGAAGCACAAGGCTTTGCCTGTTAACCTTCTACCCCTTGTGGCAGGGAAGCAAAGATGATAGAAAGAATGGGAATTTTGCATGAAGCTTTATTTAATTTGCATAAGAGACTGGAAACCAAGGAATTGCTTTTCCCTCTATCCCTGTCTCTCCCTAGGCCCTAGGGGCTCCCCTCTTCTCCCAGCAGATAGTCACAACTTAAGTGACTTCTCTTTACATATGCTTGGAGAGTCCCAGATTGGAGGCCGGTAAGAGACAGATCCTCCTGCTTCATGTTTCTTGTAGTACGGCTGTAAGAATTGTGGCCGGGCCTTCTGTTCTGGCTGCCTTAACTTCAGTGCAGTCGTGCCTCGGACTGGTAACACCCAACAGAAAGTCTGCAAGCAATGCCACGAGGTCCTAACCAGGTGAGAGTCTAGCATGGGTGAGGATTTATCAAACATGGCAGTGGGCATCTGGCCAGCCCTTGCAGTGTTGTACTCTGTGTCCAGAGATCAACCCCAGGAAGTATTTGGGGTGGGGGACACTGACTGGTGGGATGGCAGGACTTCTGACACCGTATTTTTTCCTCTATAGAGGGTCTCCTGCCAATGTCTCAAAGTGGTCACCACCTCAGAACTATAAGAAGTAAGTACTGAGCCAGGCATGGTGGCTCATGCTTGTAATCCCAGCATTTGGGAGGCTGAGACTGGAGGATTCGGGTTCATGGCCAGCCTCAGCTGCTTAGTGAGGCCTTCTGCAACTTAGTGAGACCCTGTTTCAAAATAAATAAAAAAATAGGAGCCAGGCATGGTGGGGCATGCTTGTAATCCCCAGCATTTGGGAGGCTGAGACCAGAGGATCCTGGTTCTCAGCCAGCCTCAGCTACCTAATGAGGCATTCCACAACTTAGTGAGACCCTGTTTCAAAATAAAGAATAAAAAATAGGGCTGGGGGTATAGCTCGGAGGTAGAATGGCCCTGAGTTCAAGCCCCAGTACCACAAAAAAAAAAAAAAAAAAAAAAAGGCTGGGGCTGTAGCTCGGAGGTAGAATGCCCCCGGGTTCCATCCCCAGTACTCCCCCCCTCCCCCAAAAAAGCAGTAAGTACTGCCAGGCGTGGTTGTGCACCCTTGTAATCCCAGTACTTGGGAGGCTGAGACCGGAGGGTCCGGGTTTGAGGCCAGCCTCAGCTACTTAATGGGGCCCCTGGCAACTTAGACCCTGTTTCAAAATAAAGAATAAAAAATAGGGCTGGGGATGTAGCTCAGCGGTAGAATGCCCCTGGGTTCAATCCCCAGTACCGAAAAAAAAAAAGAAAAAAGTAAGTACTGAGCAGGGCACAGTGGTGTATGCCTGTAATCCCAGGTCTTGGGAGACTGAGATCTCAGGAGGAGGATCACAGGTTTGAGGTCAGCCTCAGCAACTTAGCGAGGCCCTGTTTCAAAATAAATAGGGCTGGGGATATAGCTCAGAGAACACCTCTGGGTTCAATCCCCAGTATGAAAGAAGGGAGGGGAGGAGGGGCAAAAGGCAAATAGGGATAGAGAAAAGACAAGGAGCTGTGGGCAGGACTCTCCTCCAGTCTATAGATCAAATGAATAAAGGGTCAGGAGAATCCCCACCTCTCAGGCTTCTGGATGCCCTCTTCATCTCAGAAAGTAGCTTATCAGCCCTCTCCCCAGAAAGGGCAATTGGCAGATCTTGCCCTGTCAGCTGGATTTCCCACTGAAGGCCTCCCTAGATGCCAGAAATGAAACAGTGAGTATCTTCAGTCCTCCCTTCTGCCTTCAAGCATCTCTATCTCATAACCTGCCAGGCGTGTAGCAGCCTTGGAAGCCAAGCAGAAACCTTGTGCTCCCAGGAGCCAGGGACTGACCCAGCAAGACCAAGTCATCGCTGAGCGTCTAGCACGCCTCCGCCAGGAGACCATGCCCAGTGAGTGAAGACAGGCAGGGTGGCCCAATGGATGTGATCTGAAGCTTCGGGGACTGGGATTCCTCTGGCCCTTACACAGCTCCCCTCATGCCAATTGCAGAGTCAGTGCCCTCACAGGCGGAGATAGAGGCACGGCTGGCTGCACTGAAGGATGAACCCCAGGGCTCCATCCCTTCCATGCAGGAGATGGAGACTCGGCTTGCCGCATTGCAGGGCAGAGTTCTGCCTTCTCAGACATCCAGGCCAGTGAGTGCTGTGGCTTGGGAGGGAAGGGGTTCCTGAGGGTGAGGACTCAACAGAAGTCCAGATACATGTGTGGTCATGTACTTTGCAGGAGTTGGTAAAGCCTCCCATCCCTACCTCCTGAGCCTCAGGCCTACTGCCAGGCCAAGAACAAGTGAGAAGCATCAGGATTGAGTGTGTCAGAAACGAGTGGACACTCAGTTCTGTTGGGGACTGCCAGACCTTTTCGATTATATGGGCCTTCAATTTGTCTCTTTCCCTGGGCTTTGAGAACTCCTCAGCATCTGCCCCTGACCTAAACTACTTTTAGGCCTTACGTAGCTTTTCCCTTATCCCCACTTCCCACTGAGGTTCCCTCCTCTGGGCAGGCACACCAGACAGCAGACACCAGGACCCAGACTCAGCAGACACAGGATCTGCTAACACAGCTGGCAGCTGAGGTGGCTATTGATGAGAGCCGGGAACAAGGAGGCCCAGGTAACCCCTCCATTTGGCTCCTCCAAGGATGTGTACTGCCTCTTTCCCCAGTTGGGAAAGACTCTGCTGTCTACCCTTTTGGGAGATAAATATAAATCAGAGAGTGATTAATGTTATTAGAGCTACCACTTACTGATTAGCTTACTTCAAAGGGAGCCAGTATAGGCCTAGTGATTAAGTACATGGGCTTTAGAATCAGATAGTGATACCCAGTTTTACTACATGCTGACTGTGTAAACCTGGGCAAGTTACTTGATGTAAGTCTCACTTTTTTCCTGTGTAAAATGGAGGGATGTATGGTAAAACACTCCTTACAGGGAAGTCAGAGTAAATGAGATCATCTAATAAGCACTTGGACCATTCCTTGCTCATAGTAAGTACTCAGTGAGTGTTCTCTGCAATGATGATGATGATGATATGAAGGAAGAAGTGGCTATTTAAAATTAACTACAAGCCAGGTGTGGTGGCACATGCCTGTAATACCAGTACTTGGAAGGCTGAGACAGGAAGATTATAGGTTCGAGGCTAGTGCACTATAACTTAGGGAGACCCCGTTTCAAAATAAAACAGGCTGGGAGTGTACCTCAGAGAAAGAATCCCCCTCCTGGGGTTCAATCCCCAGTATCACAAAATAATAATAATAATAAAATACAATTGAAGCTGGACGTGGTGGTGCACAGCCGTAATCCCTGTACTTGGGAGGCTGAGACAGGAGGATTGCAGGTTCAAGGACAGCTTTAGCAAGTAGTAAGACTTGTAACAACCTAGCGAGACCCTGTTTCCAAATAAGAAATAAAAATTGGGGTGGGGGTATAGCTTGAAGGTAGAATCCTTCTGGGTTCAATCCCTAGTACCACAAAAAAAGAAAAAAAAAAATACAATTGAGCTGGGCGTGGTGGTGCACACTTATAATCCTAGTACTTGGGAAGCTGAGACAGGAGGATCGTAGTTTTGCAGCCAGCCTCAGCAACTTAGTGAGACCCTGTTTCAAAATAAAATAGGGTAGCTCAGAGGTAGAATGCCCCTGAGTTCAATCCGTAGTACCACACACACACACGCAAAAAAAAAAAAAAAAAGAAAATTGAGTTGCTTAGTGGTGCCAGAAACATTTCAAGCATTCAGTACCCACATAAGCTCATGGCTACTGCTTTGGACCACATAGACAGAAAATAATATAGAATGTATCCATCATCATAGAAAATTCTATTGGACAGGGCTGTTTGAAGGCTTCAGAGCAGCAATTCCCAACTAGGGATGATTCTGCCCTCCAGGGCACTTTTGGAAATGTCTAAAGACTTTTTGGTTTTTACAACTCAGAGAGTACCACTGGCATCTAGTGAGGAGAAGCCAGGATGCTACTAAACATCTTACAATGCACAGGCCAGCTCTCTCCCCACCCCCCATACAAAATGAAGAATCATCTGCTTCAATGTGTCAGTAAAACTAATATTGAGAAACCCTGCTTTACAGACACAATCTTATTGAATATCCTCAAAAATCTTTTGAAGCCAGGCATAGTGGCACATGCTTGTAATCCCAGTACTTGGGAGGCTGAGACAGGAGGATCAAAGGTTCGAGGCCAGCCTCAGCTACTTAGTGAGACCCTCCACAACTTAGTGAGACCCTGTTTCAAACTAAAAAATAATAAAATAGGGCTTGGGGCATAGCTCAGAGGTAGAATGCCCCTGAGTTCAATCCCCAGTACCGCAAATAAATAAATAAATAATAATAGTATATACCTCAAAAGATTTTTTTTTTCCTGCGGTACTAGGGATTGAACGTGGGGCATTCTACCTCCGAGCTACATCCCCAGCCCTACTTTTTATTCTTTATTTTGAAACAGGGTCTCACTAAGTTGCGAAGGGCCTCACTAAGTAGTTGAGGCTGGCCAAGAACCTGGATCCTTTGGTCTCAGCCTCCCAAGTACTGGGATTACAAGTGTGCCCATGGCCGGCTTATTATCCTTTTTTATAAATGTGGAAACTTGCTTGGCGAGCTTAAGGAACTTAACTAAGGTCACACAGCTCTTAAGTGGCAGGGATGGGCCTTGAACCCAAAGCTGTCTGGTTTCAAACCTCTTGTTCTGAAACTCTAGGTTGAAGGTAACTGTGTCAGAGCCACACCCACTCTGGTAAAGTTCTTCCTGCCCAGCGACACCTAAGACTTCAGCTTCTTTCATGTCCCCTCTGTGCTGCTCCCATAAAACACTAATTCTAGCCCTGAAAGGCAGAGAGACTGGATCAACTTTGGCCTCCTCATATCCTGGTCCTTTGGGGCAGTAATTCTCAAACCGTGGAACATCCACCCTACATTAGATGGGTGGGGGTGGATGTGGTTGAAGAAAATATATCTAGCTGGTACAGTGTCACTTGCCTATAATCCCAGTAGGGATTGAGAGGCTGAGACAGGAGGATCACAGGTTCAAGACCAGCCTCAGCAACTTAGCAAGACCTTCAGCAACTTAGTGAGACTCTGTTTCAAAATAAAAATAAAAAAGGCTGGGGATGTAGCTTGGAGGTTGGATGCCCCTATTTCAATCCCCAGTACCAAAAAGAGAGAAAGAAATGGGCTCGATGGCTTTTGGAAGGTCTTGAAATGCCTTTGCCCTCCCTCATTTTATTACTTCTTCCAGCTGCCTCTCTCCAGAATGACCTCAACCAAGGTAGCTCAAGGAGCCAGCACACTAATTCCCAGGGGCAGGCCACCTGGTCCCT
The DNA here is from genome assembly GCA_004027655.1 of Graphiurus murinus. NCBI lineage: Eukaryota > Metazoa > Chordata > Mammalia > Rodentia > Gliridae > Graphiurus > Graphiurus murinus. The sequence continues at coordinate 9,049 of PVLC010025828.1, read as the reverse complement.
GGAGAAGGAGAAGAGTAGGCTGCTGGCCGAGGCAGCAGTTGAGCTACGGGAGGAGAACACCAGGCAGGAGCGGATCCTGGCCCTTGCCAAGCGACTGGCTGTGCTGCGGGGACAGGACCCCAACAGAGGTAAAGCCTAGAGTCAGCTGCTCATTCGTGTCTGTTGGTCAGTGCCTCCCCCTACTCCAAGGCCAAGCTCTCTCTACCAGGGCTGAGTCAGGTGCTGAGGATCCTTGCCCTGAGGGATGGACGGGGCAGAGCAGTGGCTGGGGAATCAGTGGCAGCCATTGGCGGCAGGGGCCCAGTCCGTGCAGGTGGTGAGGCTGCTTTTCCTGCCCCCACTCCTCAGGGCTACTTCATGATGTTGTAGCTTTGCAGAAGGAGGCGGGGAGAGACAAGGTCTAGTCAGGGCTAATAACTCTAGAACAAGTGTCCTGGAAAACATACCACTTTGAGAAGAGGACAGCCATCAGGGTGAAATCTCATTCCTCCTTCCCATGTCCATCTCATTCAAGTGACCCTTGAGGACTATCACCTCCCAGACAGTGATGACGACGAGGATGAGGAGACAGCCATCCAGAGAGTCATGCAGCAGGTGGGCCTGGCTTACCCACCCAGCCACCCTTTGTCCTGTTTCTTTTGTGTGTGTGAGTGTGTGTGGTACTAGGGATTGAGTCCAGAGACATTCTACCTCTGAGCTACATTCCCAGCCCTTTTTATTTTTTATTTCTTTGGAACAGGGTCTTACTAGGTTGTTGAGAGTCTCACTACTTGCTCAGTCTGTCCTGAAACCTTCGATCCTCCTATCTCAGCCTCCTGAGTACTAGGATTAACAGGTGTGTGCCACCACACCTAGGTCCCTTGTCCTGTTTCTGCCTCATTGCTGCACTTCTGCCTGCCCCACTCACCTGTCTTCCATTCTGGGGCTACATGGGCAATCATTCTATAGTTTCTGTTCTAGTTGGGGCCCCCACTGTCCCTGTGACCCAGGCTAGCCCTCTAGTCCCTTGAGATGGGGAATCAGTAGCTACAGGCAAGAGGTAAAAGAAGAGTTAAGAACCTAAGGCTATAGAAGCCAGGTGTGGTGGCACACGCCTGTAATCCCAGTACTTGGGAGGCTGAGACTGGAGGATCGCAGGTTCGTGGCCAGTCTCAGCTACTTAGTGAGGCTGTCTGCAACTTAGTGAGACCCTGTTTCAAAATAAAGAATAAAAAATAGGACTAGGGGACTAGGGGTGTAGCTCGGAGGTAGAATGCCCCTGAGTTCAATCCCTAGTACCACAAAAAAAAAAAAAAAAAAGAAGCTAAGGCTAGAGAAGTCAGGTGTGGTAGCACATGCCTGTAATCCAGGAGGATCACAGATTTGAGACCAGCCTTGGTAATTTAGAAAGACAGCTCAGCAACTTAGTGAGACCCTGTTTCAAAATAAAAATAAAAAAACTTTTTTTTAAAGGATGGGGTTGAGCCAGGTGTGGTGGCACACGCTTGTAATCCCAGCATTTGGGAGGCTGAGACCGGAGGATCCGGGTTTGTGGCCAGCCTCAGCTACCCAGTGAGGCCCTCCGCAACTTAGTGAGACCCTGTTTCAAAATAAAGAATAAAAAATAGGGCTGGGAGTATAGCTTGGAGGTAGAATACCCCTGAATTCAATCCCCAGTGCCGAAAAAAAAAAAAAAAAAAAAAGGATGGGGTTGTGGCTAAGAGGTAGAATGTACCTGGGTTCAATCCCCAGTACCAAAAAAGAGAAGCTAAGGCTACAGAGCACAGAAATACTGTGGAGAGGGAGGCCTACGGCTGGAGCGGGGAGTGGTACCTTTTCACCCTGTCCACAGCTCACTGAAGAGGCTGCCTTGGATGAGGCAAGTGGCTTTAACATCCCTGTGGAGCCAGTTCCCCGACCCCAGGCCCAACCCTGCAGGGCAAAGCCTGAGGTGAGAAAAGCCCTGGTTATACATCCCCAGGCTGCCCACAGCCTTCCTCCCTGCCTGTCTGTCTGCTCCATCATGTACCTTACTTACTTCCCCCATTCCTGAAGCCTCAGGTCATGGCTCCCAGGCCTGAGTCTGAGGAAGAGGAACTCCCTTGGTGCTGCATCTGCAACGAGGATGCCACCCTTCGCTGCGCTGGCTGTGAGGGAGACCTCTACTGTGCCCGGTGCTTCCGGTGAGTACAGGTAGAATATTTGGTGGGAGGGTTCAAGGGCTGCCTAGAAATCCTGACCTGCATCCCTTTGCTCCACAGGGAAGGCCATGATGCCTTTGAACTTAAAGAGCACCAGACGTCTGCCTACCGCTCCCCACATGCTGGCCGAGAGCACTGAGGAAGCCCTGGCCCTCCTGGGAAGGCAGTCCTACAGGCACCCTGTAGACTTGCAACCCCAGCCTCAGGATATCTGATGGGACAGCAGATCAGGCACTACCAATAAGGATATGCCCATTCCTGAGCCTCAGTGTCCCTAGAAGGAGGAAAAATTCTATTTGAAACAATGACTGGCGACAGAGAGAAGGAGAAATAGGGAGCCTTCTCCAAGAAGTCTGAACTGAAAGTGTGAGGCAAGATGGCGAAGACTAATATAAGGATGACTCCTGTAGCCTGGCTCCAAATCCCTCCCCTTGCTCAGACTGGATCTAATAAAGTAGTTGACTCATTGAGTCCAGTATCTCTCTCTCTCTGCAGTGTTGGAGATTGAACCGAGGTCCTCACTTGTGCTCAGCACCTGCTCTGTCATCCCCATCCCTCAGCATCTCATCTCTAAATCCTGTGGACCCTGAGCCCAGGCCTTGTTAGAGGTGACAAGAGCAGAGTAGACTGTATGCATAGTCCTGGGGAATGAGGGAAAAAGCTTGAGCCATCCTGTAAACTTTTCCCTGAAAGTCCCACCCATCCAGTGGCTCTGAGGAAGTAAGCATGAAAACTCATTCAAGCCGGTTAATCCCGGTACTTGGGAGGCTGAGACTGGAGGATTCAGGTTCGAGGCCAGCCTTGGCTACTTAGTGAGGCCCTCCACTACCCAGTGAGACCCTGTTTCAAAATAAAGAATAAAAAATAGGGCTGGGGGTGTAGCTCAGAGGTAGAATGCCCCTGGGTTCAATCCTCAGTACTGCAAAAAAGAAAATTCATTCAACTGAATGAGTTTCCTGCTCTGGGCAGTCCAGGTTAGCCACCAGGTCTTTCCGTATCAGGTTTCTTTTATTTATTTATTTATTTTTGGTACTGGGGATTGAACTCAGGGGCATTCTACCGCCGAGCTATACCCCTAGCCCTGTTTTTTTAATTCTTTATTTTGAAACAGGGTCTCACTAAGTTTCAGAGTGCCTTACTAGGTAGCGAGGCTGGCCGGAAACCCGGATCCTCCAGTCTCAGCCTCCCAAATGCTGGGATTACAAGCGTGTACCACCATGCCCAGCTTCCTATCAGATTTCTGAGCCTCTCTTGACACTCAAACAGTGCATGCAAGAACAATATATACTACTTCCTGCCTTACAAAGGACCCTGCCTTACAGCCAGGTGCAGTGGCAGTTGTACATGCCTGTAATCCCAGTACCTGGGAGGCTGAGACAGGAGGTCCAAGGTTTGAGTACAGTCTCACAATTTAGCAAAACCCTATTTCAAAATGAAAAAAGCAAGCCGGGCGTGGTGGCGCACGCTTTTAATCCCAGCATTAGGGAGGCTGAGACTGGAGGATCCAGGTTCGCGGCCAGCCTTAGCTACCTAGTAAGGCACCCTGAAACTTAGTGAGACCCTGTTTCAAAATAAAGAATAAAAAATAGGACTGGGGTATAGCTCAAAGGTAGAATGCCCCTGAGTTCAATCCCCAGTACCGCAAAAAAAAAAAAGAATAGAAAAAGAGAAGCCAAGCCAGGAGTGGTGGCGCACGCTTGTAATCCCAGTACTTGGGAGGCTGAGACCGGAGGATCCAGGTTCGCAGCCAGCCTCAGCTATTTAGTGAAGACCTCCACAATTGGGTAAGACCCTGTTTCAAAATAAAGAATTAAAAATAGGGCTGGGGGTATAGCTTAGAGGTAGAATGTCCCTGGGTTCAATCCCCAGTACCTAAAAAAAGAAAAAGGCTGGGAGGCTGGGAGTATAGCTTGGAGGTAGAATGCCCCTGAATTTGATCCCAGTACCAAAAAAAAAAGGACCCCACCTCCCAGGGTTGCTATCACAACCTGCCTGCCATTCAGACCCAGTATCTGTCCTCCAACAACTGCCCTGACCCAACTCCTGACCTCTCAGCCTGATCCCTTTACACTTCTCTGCATAGCCTCTGCTTTTTCTCTTCCTGCCCCCAACTAGAACCAACTCAAGAAGGAAACCCCCAGCCAGGTGTGGTGGTACACTCGTTTAATCCTAGTACTTGGGAGGCTGAGACACGAGGACTGCAAGTTCACAGCCAGCCTCAGCAACTTATTGAGGCCCTCTATAACTTAATGAAACCCCATTTCAAAAATTAAAAATAAAGTAGGACTGAAGGTGTAGCTCAGAGGTAGAATGCCCCTGGATTCAATGTCCAGTACCATTAAAAAAAAAAAAAAGGAGACCCCATCTGAGGCCTGTATCAGCTGTGAGTGGAGGAGGGCTTAGTTTCCCCTGATGTCCCCTAATCCATGTAGGTGCTTCCTATTACCTCCTTTCTGGGATTCAAAACTGGTCTTTGCTACTTAGGCCCCTCTTGCTGGTGATGCCAGGATGCTGTGTGTCTTAGGCCCCTGCCCTCAGCTTTGCCTCTGGGCTTTTATACTAGATCATCTCTCCAAAACAGAGCAGTGACCTTCACCTTTGAATTCTCAAGGCCTGTTGAGGTGGACAGATGGAGTTTGTGGGTACAGCCTAGTGACTTAGGACATTGTTTCTTTGAGGGTATCCATCCACCCTCTCTCTCCCCTTAGTCCCTTGGCACAGATATGCTCCACACTCCACTTAGCTAGATCTCCTAAAGGTTTTATGCTGCCAAAGAAAGCACTGGGCAATCTCCATGACTGGCTCCCAGAGAGAGCCGAGAGAACCTAATTGTGATTACACATACACTAAGGGTGTACCAGTGTCCCTCCTCATTCCACATTCCCTGTCTGTGTCCCAAGGAGCTGTGTCCATCTCAGCCAGGATCCAGGATATCAGGGCAGGCCTGGCAGTGCTGAGGCTGCTGAAAATAGTCTCTCCAGGCTTATTTCTGAGGCCGGCTGAGTCTCCGGAGTTTCTTGAGTTGATTGAGCAGCTCAGAGATAAAAGGCTAAGGGAGAAACAGGAGTTAGGTCAAGAAGTGGGTCACACCCACCCACTCATCACACTGCCCTCCCTAGTCTCCCCAGAGCAAGGGAAAGGAAGAAGGATCCAAGGCCAATCCTTTTAATACTCCTGTTTATCGGTGGCCTCCCCATCCCCATCCTCCTCTTACACTAGATTGGCAGAATATCCCTTACCTCTGTGGAGCGAGGGCAGTCTCGGAGAATGGCCTGGGTAGAAGAGAACAGAGGGTGGATCCCAAGCCAAGAACTTTCCCATAAGCCCCCACCCAGTCTCCCAAGGATTCCCCTCTGAACTGGCTCTCTTCCCACAAGGAGGCAGAGCCTGGGTTCCTGGGCTCCCTTGGTCTGAGCCCAGCTTCCAGCCCCCAGACTGTGGGCCCAGCCTCCCATCCTACCTCCAGCTGAGTCTTCTGCTCCTCTGTGGATAATTCCATGAGAGCTTCCAGGTCAATTTCAAGCTCAGAAGGGTCTGGTTGATCCTATTTGGGAATAATATGGGTTTAGAGATGCCAACTGGTGCTGGAGTGGAGATTACTGTCAAGGATTCACCATCTCCAACCACATCTCCCTCTGATTTCTCATGTTCAGCTCTCTCACCTTAGAACACCCAAGCATTTTTCTACTCAACAAACAACTACCAAATAGCTACTATGTTCTGCCTGAAACAGTATTAGGATTCTTTCTTTTTATTTTATGTATGTATTTATGTGCATACATACATACATATGTATGTTTGAACTGGTGATTGAACCCAGGAGCATTCTACCTCCAAGCTAGGGCATGGTGGCTCATGTTTGTAATCCCAGTACTTGGGAGGCTGACACAGGAGGATTGCAGGTTCAAGACCAACCTTAGCAATTTAGCAAGACCCTGTTTCAAAAAAAAAAAAAAAATCAGGAGGGGGGTGTAGCTCAGAGGTAGAAAACCCCTGAGTTCACACACACACACCAATGTCTATGCTTAATATCAAAATTACATACATAAGCCAGTCGTGGTGACGCACACTTGTAATCCCAGCATTTGGGAGGCTGAGACCGAAGGATCTGGGTTCGCGGCCAGCCTTAGCTACCTAGTGAGGCACTCCACAATTTAGTGAGACCCTGTTTCAAAATAAAGAATAAAAAATAGGGCTGGGGGTATAGCTCGGAGGTAGAATGCCCCTGAGTTCAAACCCCAGTACAAAAAAAAAATTACACACATGTTGGTAGAAACATAATTTGGTGCAGCTGATTTGGAAAGCAGTTTGACAGTTCCTTAAAATGGAGAGTTATCAGCTGGCCAAGAAATTGCACTTCTAGATCTACTCCCAAGAGACATGAAAACAAAAGTCTAAACTAAGTCTGGTGGCACACACTTGTAATCCCAGTACTGAAGAGACTGAGACAAGATGATTGCAGATTTGAGACCAGACTCAGTAATTTAGTGAGACTCCCAGCAACCTAGCAAGTCCCTGTTTCAAAATAAAAAATTTAAAAAGGTCTGGGGGTATAGTGTGGAGGTAGAATGTCCCTGGGTTCAATCCTTAGTACCACACATGCTAAAAAAAAAAAAAAAAAAAAAAGTCAAAGTCTTAGCTGTGCATGGTGGTACACGCTTGTAATCCCAGTACTTGGAGTACTTACAGGTTCACAGCCAGTCTCAGCAATTTAGTGAGTTCATCTGCAACTTAGTAAGACTCTGTTATAAAATAGGGCTGGAGGTGTAGCTCGGATGTAGTAGAATGCCCCTGGGTTCCATCCCCAGTTTCATTAAAAAAAAACAAAAACAAAACAGCCAGGCGTGGTGGTGCACACTTGTAATCCCAGCCTCAGCTATCTAGTAAGACACTCTGCAACTTAGTGAGACCCTGTTTCAAAATAAAGAATAAAAAATAGGACTGGGGGTATAGCTAGGAGGTAGAATGCCCCTGGGGTCAATTCCCAGTACTGCAAAAAAGAAAAAAAAAAAAAAGTCTATACACAATATCGTACATGAATGTTTATAGCATTATTCATAACAGCCAAAATGTGACAACAATCCAAATGTCTATCAACTGATAAAATGGATAAATAAAATATTGTATAGCATACTGTTCAACAATAAACAGGAACAAAGTGTTGATTCATGCTATCACATGGATTAACCTTGAGGATATGTTAGCAAAAGAAGCCATTTGTAAAAGGCCACATATTGTCAGTGAGTCAATGTATATGAAACGTCCAGAATAAGCAAATCTCAGAGACTGAAGTAGATTAGTGGTTGCCTTGGGTAGAAGTGGTAGTGGTGGGGAATGGGGAGTGACTACTAATGCATATGGCATTTCTCTTGGTGGGGGAGAATAAAGTGTTCTAAAATTAGACTGTGAAGCAGGACATGGTGGCACACACTTGTGATCCCAGTACTTGGGAGACTGAGACAGGCAGATCTCAGGTTCAAGGAGAGCCTAGGCAACCTAGTGAGACACTGTTTCAATATAAAAAATAAAAGCAGGCTGGGCTGGGGGTGTAGCTAGGAAGTAGAACACCCAAGTTCAATCCCCAGCACCACAAAAGAAAAAAAGGAAAGAAAACAAAATGAGCTTTAAACTCTGAAAAGGCCGGGCGTGATGGCACACGCTTGTAATCCCAGTACTTGGGAGGCTGAGACAGGAGGATCACAGGTTCGAACCCAGCCTCAGCAACTTAGCAAAGACTCTCAGTAACCTAGTGAGACCCTGTTTCCAAATAAGAAATAAAATCAGGTTAGGAGTGTAGCTTGGAAGTAGAATGCCTCTGGGTTCAATCCCCAGTACCAAAAAAAAAAAAAAAAAAAACCCTGAAAAGACATGAAGGAACCTTAAATGTATATTGCTAAGTTATACACTATATCATTCCAACTGTAATGATATTCTGGGAAAGGCAAAACTATAGCAACAGTAGAAAGATCACTGGTTGCCAAGGACTGGGGAGGGAGAAGGGGTAGGCAGAGCACAAAGGGTTTTTAGGGCAGTGAAACTATTCTGTATGATATTATAATGGTGGATACATGTCATTACACATCTATACAACACTAAGAATGAACCCTAAAGTACACCCAGCTTTAGGTGGTTATCCTGTGTTGGTGTAAATTCATCACTTTTAACAAATGTACCACTCTGATGCTAGATGCAGATAGTGGAGGGCTATGAATGTGTGGGGACCCAGGTATATGAGAACTCTGTCCTCACTCGATTTTGCTATGAACCTAAAACTGTTCTAAAGTATTGAATCTTAAAAAAAAAAAAAAAAAAAAAAAAAGGCAAGAGGTCATGATTTATTGGCGAGAATGGGGATACTGGGGATCAAGCCTGGGGCATTCCACCTCTGAGCTACACCCCCAGCCCTATTTTATTTTTTATTTTGAAACAAGGTCTCGCTAAATTGCTAAGGCTGGCCACAAACCTGTTATCCTCCCAGTTTAGCCTCCCAAGTACTGGGATTACAAGCATGTACCACCACACCCAGCTAAAAATGATTTAATAAAATTAATAATTTTTTTGTGTGTATAGTACTAGGGATTGAACCCAGAGGCATTCTACCTTGAAGCTACACCCCCAACCTGATTTTATTTATTTGGAAATAGGGTCTCTCTAGGTTGAAAAGAGTCTCACTGCCGGGCGTGGTGGCGCACGCTTGTAATCCCAGCATTCGGGAGGCTGAGACCGGAGGATCCGGGTTCGCGGCCAGCCTCAGCTACCTAGTGAGGCACTCCGCAACTTAGTGAGACTCGGTTTCAAAATAAAGAATAAAAAAAAATAGGGCTGGGGGTGTAGCTCGGAGGTAGAATGCCCCTGAGTTCAATCCCCAG
>PVLC010025827.1:12663-23379 GCA_004027655.1 Graphiurus murinus | reverse complement strand
GTCTCACTAAGTTGCGGAGTGCCTCACTAGGTAGCTGAGGCTGGCCGCGAACCCGGATCCTCCGGTCTCAGCCTCCCGAATGCTGGGATTACAAGCGTGCGCCACCACGCCCGGCCCTCTCTAATTTTTTAATATTAAAAAAATCAAGCTGAGATTGAGTTTAATATTTAAAAAATAAAAATAGAACTGTAATAAGTGGCCATGTGCATACTTTTTGCATTTTTGTCAGTGTACCTTTAGGATAGTTTCTTAGAAGTGAGATTATTGGCTTAAAGGTTAAAAAGCACCTGCAATTTCAGTAGTTGTGACCCATTCCCTCCCACCACCAGCAATTCGTAAAGGAGCTTACTTTTCCCCCTCCACTCCACTTCTGGAATGTGTTCTCAGACCTTTGTCCTAGCAGTGAATTTGAAATTACAATTCTTTTGGGATTTTGGGATGTTCTTGTTCTTCTCCTGGAGGTTTGGGCTTCTTTTAAGCCCTCATTTGTGCCTTTGTATGTCGTCTACTTGTGGAAATCTGTGTTTTCTTTGGAATGTTTGTTCTGCTCTCTTCATTTGAAGACTGTTTTTTTCTAATGGCAGAGACTGAAATAGAGTAGGTGCCTGGCTCCGCCTTCCCCGTCACGCTTATTGGATGAGTGAGCAAATCTGCTACTCACTATCTTGGCTCTGCCAGTGTCTTGGGTTGTGGTGACTGCCTGGCTGTGCCAATTCAGACATCATATCTGCACTGCAGACAGAAAGTGGCACCAGCCGCTGCAGCCCTTTCTAAAAGGAAAGAAAAAGCTTTCCAAGAACCACTTGCATTTTGTAAACAGGCTGATTGTACATTAAATTTTTAATTGCTTTTGGGGAAGGTTAGACAAGATATATAATCTTTATGCTGCTGGAAATGCAAGTCTCTATGACTTCTATTTCACTTTGAAAACTTTGTACATCTACCTTTATAAATATGAAAATAAAAATAAATATATGAATAAAAAGGTTGTGAACCCCCCCCAAAACCCACTTTTCAGAGGTAATTATTATCATTGCATATCACTGCTGCCCTTGTTTTTGGCAGTATGAGGCTATGCATGTACAAAATAATGTACAGCTGGAATTTTTTCACTTAGCAGTATAGACTAGGCGTCTTTCCGTGTTGCCACATGTAGATGTGCCTCATTCTTTCTTTTCTTTGAGGGGTGGGATGGGGATTGAACCCAGGGATGCTCTACCACTGAGCTACATTTTGAAACAGAATCTAGCTAAGTTACTACACGCTAACCTCAAACCTGTGATCCTCCTGACTCAGCCTCCTCACTACACCTGGCTTGACTGTGTGTGTGTGTGGTACTGGGGATCGAAAATGGGGCCTTCTACCTCTGGGCCATATCCCCAGAACTATTTTATTTTTTATTTGGAAACAGGGTCTCATTAAGTTGCTGAAAGCCCCACTAAGTTGTTGAGGCTGGCTGTGAACCAATGATCCTCCTGTCTCAGCCTCCCAGAGTACTGGGATTATAAGCGTGTGCTGTCACACTCGGCTTGATTTTCTTTTTAAGTATTAAAAAGTTATGGAGCCTGGACATGGTGGTGCATGCCTGTAATGCCAGTACTTGGGAGGCTAAGACCGGAGGATCCTAGGTTCAAGATCAGCCTCTGCAATGTAGAGAGACTCGCAGCAACTTAGTGAGACCCTATTTCAAAATAAAAAATAAAATAGGAGCTGGGCATGGGGTTGCATGCTTATAATCCCAGTACTTGGGAGGCTGAGACAGGAGGATCTGGGTTCGTGGCCAGCCTCAGCTACTTAGTGAGGCCCTCCGCAACTTAGTGAGAGCCTTTTCAAACTAAAGAATAAAAAATAGGAGCCGGACGTGGTGGCGTACGCTTGTAATCCCAGCATTTGGGAGGCTGAGACCGGAGGATCCGGGTTCTCGGCCAGCCTCAGCTAACTAGTGAGGCACACCACAACTTAGTGAGACTCGGTTTCAAAATAAAGAATAAAAAATAGGGCTGGGGGTATAGCTCGGAGGTAGAATGCCTCTGAGTTCAATCCCCAGTACCACAAAAAAAAAAAGGACTAGGGGCATAGCTCAGAGGTAGAATGCCCCTGGGTTTAATCCCCAGTACCACTTAAAAAAATGAAGGCAATACTTGTGACTTATAACAAATTTAATTCAGAAGTATATAAGGGCTGGGCGTGGTGGCGCACGCTTGTAATCCCAGCATTCGGGAAGCTGAGACTGGAGGATCTGGGTTCGTGGCCAGCCTCAGCTGCTTAGTGAGGCCCTCCGCAACTTAGTGAGACCCTGTTTCAAAATAAAGAATAAAAAATAGGGCTGGGGGTATAGCTCAGAGGTAGAATGCCCCTGAGTTCAATCCCCAGGACCACAAAAAAAAAAAAAAAAAAATAGGACTGGGGGTGTAGCTCAGAGGTAGAATACCCCTGGGTTCCATCCCCAGTGCCACAAAAAAAAAAAAAAAAAAGAAGTATATAAGGGAAAAGCCTTGAGGTCCCTTTTCATATTCCCGCCCTGTTCCCTGGAGGTCGCTGTGCTAACACTCAGCTGTGCAGCCTCTCAGGCCTTTTTCACTCTCCTGTTCTCTTTTAGTGTGTGCACCACCATGCCTGGCTGTCTCTCTGTTTACTCAAATCTTCTGTATCGTTTGGCAAAAGTCTTGCCTATTTCTTCCCAAGTTTATTTTAAAATATTTCACAGATTTTGTTGCTATTGCAAATGAATTTTTCACTTTATATTTACTAGTTGGATATTGCTGGTGTATATTTTAAGAAGCTATTGGTTTTTGTAAATTAATCTTATAATTGCTTACTTTATTGAATTTCCTGTTCTAATGGAATTTGAGTTGAATCTGTTGGCTTTTTGAGGTAACAATTATGTAATCTGCAAACCATAACTTTTTATCACTTTGTTATTAGTTTTTAGGCATAGTGTCTCTCATCTTGTGACTGGGATAGCCGATGGCGGCGAGTGGGTCTGAGATAAGGACATGTCCTTGGCCCATGTTGCACTTCAGGAGAGCATCAAAGGATGTGCAGCAGATGCAGTGGCTTCCCATGGGCTTTGAGGAGCAAAGCCAGGCCAAGCTCGGTGCACAGAAGGAATGACTAGCATGAAGGGCACAGGCGAGGCTGAGAGAAGAAGATGAGGGACTGGAGGACAAGTCAGGGCTCAGTCAGAAGCTGGGCTTTACTGAGCAATTACTTTATTCAAAGGAGCCGAATGGCCCCTGAGAGATGTCCACTGTCTTCTATGGAACCTGTAAATATGTTGCCTGACACTGTGAAAGGGGCTTTTGAAGGTTATGGCCCTTTAAGTAGGGAGATTGCTTTCAGTTATTCCAGTGGACCCAGTATATTCACATGAGCCCTGAAAAGCAAAGAAGTTTCTCTTCCTGAAAGCAGAAGCAAGATGCTATATATAGAAGGGAAACTTGGAGTGATTTAAAGGGCAAGAGAGACTTAGCCCACTATGGCTGAAGGGGGGAAGACACATAGAAATTCAGTCAGAGAAGTGCCATAGGAGCAAAGACCGGCAAGGAAATGGGCCTGTAGCTGAAAGGACTTTGTTCAGCCTGTAGCTGGATGAGCTTAGAAGTGGATTCTTTCCTACAGCCTCCAGAAAGGATCGAAGGCCTACTGACACTTTGGTTTTAGACTTGTGTCACTTTTAAGCAAAGGATTCTGTTGAGCCTGGACTTTGGCCTTCCAAACTGAGATAATAAATTTGTGCTATTTTAACTGTTAAGTTTGCGGGACCTTATTTCAGCAGCAGTAGAAACAGTACAAAAGGGTTGAGCAGAGAATTAGCATTATCAAATTTTGTGGTGTTAAAAGACACCTATGTGTGCTGTGTTAACTAGATTTGGAGAGTAAGTTCGGAGGCAGGGAAACTTATTTGTGGGAAAGCAGTGATGGCATGGGCTCGGGCAGTAGAGATGGGAAGAGGACGTGATTTGAGAGGAGAATTGCAGAGCATGGTCTTTGGTTGGTGTTGAGGATGGGGGAGGGTGCAGGAATGACTGCTGATTTCTGGCCCGAGTGCTGGCGATGAGGATGAGCACGGTGGAAGATGCCTTGTCATGAACTCAGTGGCTGTTCTTCATTTGGAAATCCTCTCTACTGATACCATATTGTGTGTGAGAGAGAGAGAGAGAGAGAAGGATGGAACCTAGGGGTATTCTACCTCCAAGCTACACCCCCAGACTTATTTTATTTTTTACTTGAAAACAGGATCTCACTAAATTGCTGAGGCTGGCTATGAACCTTTGATTTTCCTGTCTTAACCTCCCAAGTACTGGGATTATAGATGTTGCCACCATGCCCAGCTCAGATTCTGTATTTTAAGATAGAGAATATCACAGCAAAGCAGGGTAGTGCATATCTGTAATCTCAGTACTTGGGAGGCTGAGACAGGAGGAATGCCGATTCAAGGCCAATCTCAGCAACTTAACAAGACCTTATTTCAAAGTAAAAATAAAAAGAGGGATTTGGGGCATAGCTCAGAGGTAGAATGCTTCTACATAAAATCTCTGATACCAAAAAAAGAAAAAAAAATATCAGTAAGATGATTTAAAAAAAAAAAAGATGATTGTTTTATCTTTTTTTGTTTGTTTAGGTCATGTAGGATATCAAATCATGTGAAGATGGGACTCTTGGTATTCGTGCGCAATCTGCTGCTAGCCCTCTGCCTTTTTCTGGTCCTGGGATTTTTGTATTATTCTGCATGGAAGCTCCACTTACTGCAGTGGGAAGACTCCAGTAAGTATATCACCCCAGCCACCCCAGGAGAAGTAGGTCATAGGTCAGCCATGGTTTCCCATGTGGTTGCAGTGCTCTCAGCTTCTTCAGAGATGGGCAGTGAGAATAAACTGGAACTATCTGGGACTTATAAGGACTTAGACAATTCCTACCATTTTAGTTGCTGTAAGCTGGGACCTTTTTTTTTTTTAAGCTGCATGCCATGGCAAATCTCAGTTCCTTTTATGAACCCAGTGAGAATGTTGTGTTTTTCAATTAGAAATCCAAGCTATGCCCATGCTTCTAGTTCTTGATGGCTTTATTCTTTTTAATTACTGTATTACTGTAGTGTATTACCACTCTCATTTCCTACTTACGGCCTTAGGGTTTGGTATTAAGTTGGTTTTCTTCTGCCTTCAAAACATTCATCTTTACTTTTCCCTTGACTTTTCAATTTAATATTGCCTTTGTTTTATTTTCCATAAAGAAACTTTGCCTCCTTACTCTTTGGTTTCCTTTCCTCACCCAGTGGCTCCTTTCTTCCTTCCACTCGTGCATTTGTTCTCATGTGTTATATAGTGTTTTCCACCAGGCCTGACCCTATCTGACTTGATTTCTGTTCACGCGATATCCCCCTTGTCACCCAGTGTCCCATATCACAGGCTTGCAGTTGAAGGGCTGTCATTGACAGGCACCTATTTTTGCATGTTCTGTTCTTGGCTATAGACTGAAGTATCACACAGTGACCACACGTGGTTTTCCTTTGGTCTGTTTTGTCTACTCAGAGGTTGGCTCAGGAAATACCATTTGGCCTATTCTGATTCCCAGTGACTTGTCTTCTCTAAAGTAGCTTTATGTTTGCAAACATCTACTGGGTACCAGTGTGAATGTACTTGAGAGTAGAGTTTGTTTCTGGGTGTGAGGTTGAAATGAGTTGGAAGAGGCAGCTGGCAGCTGGTGTGCTACTGTATGGAGGCTTGAGCGTGGGAACTCTTCCTGTGAAGTAGTTCATTTATTTCTCACATGGCCCAAACTACCAAGGCAGTTTCAAGCCACATTTAAAAACATAGTGTTATATCTTTAATTGATTGTTTTATATAGAATGTTTAAGTGCCTCTTAAATGCTTAGCCTATAATCATCACTAATTACTTGTTGTTTTAAGAGTTTATTCAAATTTCTCTGCACTGACTTATTTTTAAAATCAAGGAGACTACCAAGACAAGGAGGTTTTATATCAGCACAGCAAAGAAATCTGTGGTTAAAGGCACTCTCCATTTGCAGAATGGTGGTCCAGCTGTACTCATAATATCCATGGAAAATGTGTGTAAGGAATAGAGGTTTCCTTTTCTTTAGAAGACATAACTAAGGATCAGATACTATTTTCCTAGAGAAGTAAGGAAGGGAACTAACATTACCAAAGATCCACTGAGTGTCAGGTATTAGGCTAGACAATTTACCAGTTTTATTTCATCTAATTTAATTCTTGCTCCAATTCTGTGAAGATGTCATTATCATTCCCATTTTCTAGTTGAGCAAACTGCAACCCTTAGTTTAAGTAACTTACTAAGGTTATGCAGCTAATTATTGGAACTGGAATTGAACTCTGATTTTCTATCTTTAAAACCAATTTCAAAGCCTGCCAAGTATTGGGATTACAGACATATGCCACCACACCCAGCAGAAGTTTTTGGAGCAAAACCCTGCCATTCTCTGTGGGCCACTACTCTCCTTTTGAGAAATAGCTCTTGACCTTAGACTAAACACTTAGTCAGAGGTCACTAGGTTTCCATGGTGGCCAAGCCACCCACCTAAAACATGCCTTTTTCTGACTCACCAACCCATTAAGTTTGCGCACAGCAGTACTGGACCAGTAAATGGAAGTGGTATATACGTGATCTGTCATGAGCAAGCCCTGAAAACACAGGGAAGTTAGATAAAGAAGCGGCCCAAGGTCCCCACTCCAGCTACACTCCTTACTTATCCCTAATCTCTACCTATTGTCTCATGGGGGAATTTCCTCCAAGCAGTAGATAGAGGAAGAAAAGACTCAGGCCTGTTTTGCAGGTGGTTCTGCATGACCTGCAGGTATCACTCAAGTGGGGCTGCAGTATGACAGCTCCTCTCTGGAACATGCCTGCCTTTCCTGCTTGCAGTACTTTTGCCAGAACAGATATCTACCAACTTTTAGGTGCCTTAGCCATTGTCATGGCATTCATACAGCTCCTGGTCAAGGAATTCACTCCACAGTGAAAAGGGTATGTGACAGTAGGTGCAGGCTCAAAGAATTCACTGGTCTTGCTATGTTCTTTATCATTTTGAAGTAGGTAGTTTGAACAATATAATGGCCTTTTATTCATAAGTAAATATGTTTACTGAGTAAAAATACATGAATATTAAAACAACAACTACAGAACAATTCAAGCTGGAAATGGTGGTGCATATCTATAATCCTAGAAGTTCAGGAGGCTGAGGTAAGAGGATTGTAAGTTCAAAGCCAGCCTGGATAACTTAGCAAGACCTTGTCTCAAAAAAAAAAAAAAAAAAAAAAAAATGGGGGGGATACTGGGGATTGAACTCAAAGACTTTCTACCTCCGAGTTATACCGCTAGCTCTATATTTTATTTTTATTTTGAAACAGTGTCTCGCTAGAATGACGAGAGTCTCACTACTTGCTGAGGCTATCCTCAAAACAGTGATATCCTCTTGTCTCAGCCTCTCAAGTACTGGGATTACAAGCATGTGCCACCACGCCTGGCTTCAAAATATTTTTTTTTTTTTTTTTTTTTGCAGTACTGGGAATTGAACTCGGGCATTCTACCTCTGAGTTACACCCCCAGCCCTATTTTTTAATTCTTTATTTTGAAACTGGGTCTCACTAAGTTGTGGAGGGCCTCACTAGGTAGCTGAGGCTGGCCGCGAACCCGGATCCTCTGGTCTCACCCTCCCAAATGCTGGGATTACAAGCATGCCCCACCATGTCTGGCTCAAAATAAAAATTTTAAAAGTCATGGGGATATAGCTCAGTCATAGAGCACCCTTAGGTTCTATATTTAGTACTACAAACAAAAACAATTCAAGCCAGATGTGGATGGTACATACCTGTAGTCTCACCTACATGGGAAGCTGAGGCTGGAGAATTGTTTGAACCCTGGTGCTCAAGACCAGGAAAACAAAACAAAAAAACTGTTAAGATTCCCCCAACCCCCATGTTCTTCATTATCATCATCATTATTATTATTGGAACTGGGGATAGAACCCAAGCCATTCTACATCTGAGCTACACTTCCACCCCTTTTTATTTTATTATTTATTTTGAAACAGAGTCTCAATAAGTTGCTGAGTTTTGCCTCAAACCTGCAACTTTTCTATCTTAGCCTCCCAAGTACTGGGATTACAGGTGTGTACCACCGCACCCAGCTCCTTGTTCATTATTTTATTGAAAAGTATAATAAATACTGAAGAGGGGATTTAGTTCTGTATTCTACCAGGTGAAAAGAGAAAGGAAAGGGGCTCAGAGAAGAAGTAGTAGAGAGAATCAGAAGGAGAGTAGAGAAAGAAAAAGGAGGAAATAAGAGTAAGGGAAAGAGGAAGAAAGTCCTCCAAAAGAAGGCAGGATCTGGAGGTGAGAAGATGCTGGTCACAGGGCTCTGGACATCACCTGTTGGCTCCTGCATTGATAACTGACTAACCAGTATTCACAGTGTGCCAGTACGCTGACTCTCAAGCCTCATAGATACTTGACTTTGAATAGGTTGTTGAGATCATCTCACTATAGCATCATTTTCTGTGCCGTAATATCAGAGGCCAGAGTAAGAGCACAAACCCCAGACGGCTTACCAGTCAGTGCAAGGTCCATGACTCTAAAGAGTTCAACCTGAAGGATCCTCCCAACCCAGTGACTGCCGTGCTGCAGATGTTAAGCTGGGGTTTAAATAACTCTGATGATGATGAACTGAAAATAGTAAGTTACTGAGTGTCTACTGTGTCTGTGCTATAGCAGTAACTATATCTATAATCTCATTTATACTCATAGTTTTTATTTGTTATTATTGTTTCCATTTTGCAGAATCTGAGACTTCCGGAGAGGCTTCATAATCAAAAGTCTGTATGCCTTTCTTCTGAGGATCTTAGAGGACAATACCAAGTTTGAAAAATAATTATCTTTAGCCTTACTTTCCCTTAAATTTTGTAATATTAATAAAATTAAGAATAACTGTTGAAATTCCTTCACAATGAAGGGAAGGCTATAGTTTTTAATTATTGAATTATTCACTCGATAAGCGGTATGTTGCTGTGATAGTCCAGGTATTGTTCTGGGTAAACTGGGTATTCAGTGGACATAGGCCTTCATGCTCTCAATTTATAGCATGAGAAAGAATCAAAACAACTACTATATTATGTGAAATTCCAAAAGAGAAATGTGTAAAATGCTGTTGGAGCATAGAATCCCTTCCAGATAGAAAAGTTTTGGTTTCATGAATTCCAGGGCATATTGTACAGGGATACAGTTTGTTTTGGGCAGCCTGAGATACACATAACAAAGGCTTGGTCAGATTGCCAAAGTTTGGATCAAATGTTGAACCTGAAAGGCTTCAAGTATGATATTAGTGTATTTATCAACCTGTTTTTAAAAGTACCTCAGTTATCATATTTATAATATGATAAAAATATATATATTCACACATATGAATTTTATATATATATATATTTATATTAAAATTAATAAACACTTGAACATAGTCCTTGGGTTTAGAAAGAGTTAAATGTTTAGCTGGGTATGGTGGCGCACGCTTGTAATCCCAGCATTCGGGAGGCTGAGACCGGAGGATCCAGGTTCGCGGCCAGCCTCAACTACCTAGTGAGGCCCTCCGCAACTTAGTGAGACTCGGTTTCAAAATAAAAGAATATATTTGGGCTGGGGGTATAGCTCAGAGGTAGAATGCCTCTGAGTTCAATCCCCAGTACCACCAAAAAAAAAAAAAAAAGAAAGAGTTAAATGTGCCTTGCATGGTGGCAAACACCTGTAATCCCAGTTACAGAGGAGACTGAGGCAGAAGGATCACAAGTTCCAGGCCAGCCTGGGTAACTTAGCAAGACCCTATCTCAAAATAAAAAAGGGCTGAGCTGAGAATGGTGGCACATGCCTGTAATCCCAGTTTTTGAGAATCTGCGACAGGAGGATAGCAAGTTTGAAGCCAGCAAAGTTAGCAAGACCTTTAGCAACTTAGGGAGACCCTGTTTCAAATAAAAGGGAAAAAAATAGAGCTGGGACTGTAGCTCAGAGGTAGAATGCCTCTGAGTTCAACCTCCAGGGCAAAAAAAAAAAAGTAGTGAGGTGGGCTTCAGTTTCTTCATCTTCAAAGTGAGTATTAAATACTTATATTTCTCTTTGCCCTGATGATTAATTCAGGAAGGACAGTGCCTTGGATAAGAGGTAGTTGCCTCTTATTAATAGACCTGACTTCAGTGTTCCATTTCATGGAAAATATGCATATTTTTAAATTTATTAATTTAAAATTTTCTTTTCTTTTTTCTTTTTTTTGTGGTACTGGGGATTGAACTCAGGGACATTTTACTCCGAACTACACCCCAGCCCTATTTTTAATTTTTTATTTTGAAACAGGGTCTCACTAAGTTGCAGAGGGCCTCACTAAGTAGCTGAGGCTGGCCTCGAACTCGGATCCTCCTCTGTCAGCCTCCCAAGTACTGAGTTTACAAGCGTGTGCCATGCCCAGCTTATTTATTTCTAATTAATAAATTAAAGTGTCTCTTTCATAGGATTCATTTCCTGTGTTCTAGGACCTTTAAAAATTTATACTAGCCTCAGCTACTTAGTGAGGCCATCCTCAACTTAGTGAAACCGTTTCAAAATAAAGAATAAAAAATAGACCTGGGGGTGTAGCTCAGAGGTAGAATGCCCCTAGGTTCAATCCCTAGAACTACAAAAAAAAAAAAAAAAAAAAAAAAAA
>PVLC010025827.1:0-12563 GCA_004027655.1 Graphiurus murinus | reverse complement strand
TTTGATATTGGGAGGGCAGGTTAACTGAGCTTAAGAGACATAGGACATTATATTAATTCTTAGTTTTGCCTCTGAAAAAAGAAAAAGAAAAAAAAAGCCGGCATTTCTGGCCTGTAGCTTAGAAAGGCTTTCTCCTTCCTATGATAATAGAGTAGCTGGTATTAAAACTAGCTATTCCTCTATATGAAGCTATTCAACTGGACAATATAAACAAAGCAATTGTGTCAAGCGGGGGACAATAGGCAGCAGAAAATTTTCAGTCTCTTAAGAGAAGGAAACCCATGACATGTGAGCCCCACAGATGCATGGCCCTCTAGGTACAACTTCTCACCTGTTCAGAGTGTGGAATCTGGACAGGTTATGTTGGTTTCCACTGAGCCAAGGAGGTAGAAAGCAGAGTTCAGGGCAGTTAGTACAGTGGGAATTTGTGGAAGGACCATCAGAGGAGATGTTCAAAGTCTGTAGGGGAAATCCTGTGATTCAGATATATACACAGGGCCGAACCACCCCAGGCATACCATATAGATAGTGGCTGCTGTAGGATGAGAGAAGAAAAGAGATACTAAAAAGAAGACTAGTGTTGGGGTGGGGGCGCAATGCCAAGGACATTGAAGTTTCAGCACTACGAGAGTGGAAAGAGCTCATCAACACTGTTCACACCCTGGCATCAAGCCTGGGGAGTAAAGGTTTCACCTGGGCAAGCAGGATCCACTCTAGATGCCCCCTAACATAAGGCCTAACACCAGCTCCCAGTAAGATATATTTTGAAGTTTGGGTCTTCTCAAGTTAGAGAAGTCAAGAATGGACTTTCCTTAGATCTTTGGATTTTCCATGGACTTTCTTCAGATCCATATCAACAAAACATAAAATCAAGTATATTTAAGTTTAGTGTCATCAGGTAGTAATGAACTATTTGCTAAAATTAACACTCATGAGAAGATGGTAGTATGCCTAGTTTCTTTCGTGTGTGTGGTACTGGGGATTGAACCCAAGTGCATTCTACTGCTGAACTACACCCCCAACCCTGTTTTTATTCTTTATTTTGAAACAGGGTCTTACTAAGTTGTAGAGGTCCTCACTAAGTTGCTGAGGCTGGCTGCGAACCTGTGATCCTCCTATCTCAGTCTCCCAGGTACTGGGATTACAAGCGTGCACCATCACACCTGGCAATATGCATAGTTTTTACATGAAATATTCACAGAGTTCAGTGTTCAATAAAAGTTACTAAGACATACAAAGAAAAAAATGACTCATATTTAAGAAAACACACACATGCACATACACAATAAATAAGATGGCCCCAATGTTATAGCAGACAAAATAGCAATGTGAATGCATTTAATGAATTGAAGGAGCCAGGCATGGTGGCTCATGCCTGTAATCCCAATACTTGGGAGGTTGAGACAGGAATATTTTAGGTTCAAGGCCAGGGTATGATAATTTAGCAAGACTCTGTTTAAAAAAATTAATAAATAAAAAATAAAGTAGGGCTAGAGGTGTACCTCTGAGGTAGAGCACCCTGGGTTTAACCTCCAGTATAAGACACATACAGCAGGGCATGGTGGCTCATACTTGTAATCACAGTACTTGGGAGGTTGAGACAAGAGGATTACAGGTTCACAGCCAGCCTCAGCAACTTGTGAGGTCCTCTGCAATTTTTTTTTTTTGGCGGGTCTGGGGATTGAACTCGGGGGCATTCGACCTCCGAGCTACACCCCCAGCCCTATTTTTTATTCTTTATTTTGAAACCGAGTCTCACTAAGTTGCGGAGTTCCTTACTAGGTAGCTGAGGCTGGCCTCGAACCCGGATCCTCCGGTCTCAGCCTCCCGAATGCTGGGATTACAAGCGTGCGCCACCACGCCCGGCTGTCCGCTGCAATTTTGTGAGACCTTGTTTCAAAATAAAGAATTAAGCTGGGCTTGATGGCGCACACTTGCAATTCTAGTACTTGGGAGGCTGTGCCAGGAGGATCACAGGTTTGTGACCAGCCTCAGCTTCTTATCGAGGCCCTCTGCAGTTTAGTGAGACCCTGTTTCAAACTAAAGAATTAAAAATAGGTCTGGGAGTGTAGCTCAGAAATAGAATGCCCTGGGTTCAATCCCCAGTATCAAAAAACAAAGAATAAAATTGGGCTGGGAGTGTAGCTTGGAGGTAGACTGCCTCTGGGTTCAATCCCCGGTATCCCAAAAAAGTAAAATAAAATGCACACACACGCACATGAAAATGCAGTGAACAATAATTAGTGTCAGCAGAGAACTGAAATAAAAAAGAAAATGCAGATTTTAGAACTGAAAAGTATAGTAACTGAAATGAAAATTTCACTTAACAGCAAACTGCATATAATAGAGAAATCAGTGAACTTGAAGAGAGTACAATAGAATTTATATAATTGGAACCACAGAAAGAAAAAATAATGAAAAATTAGTAGAGCCTCAGAGACCTGTGGAATAATTTAAACAGTCTACTATGTATGAGGATTGAGTGTGTGTGTGTGTGTGGGGGGGAAGTAATGGCTAACAGTTTCCTAAATTTGATGAAAAACATTGACTTGAAGATACAAGAGCCTCAGTGGGATTTATTAGGTAAAGAAATCTAGATATAGCCGGGCGTAGTGGCGCACGCTTGTAATCCCAGCATTCGGGAGGCTGAGACCAGAGGATCCGGGTTCGCGGCCAGCCTCAGCTGCCTAGTGAGGCACTCCGCAACTTAGTGAGACTCGGTTTCAAAATAAAGAATAAAAAATAGGGCTGGGGGTATAGCTGGGAAGGTAGAATGCCCCTGAGTTCAATCCCCAGTACCGCAAAAAAAAAAAAAAAAAAAAAAAAAAAGAAATCTAGATATATCATAGTTAAACTTTTTTTTTTTTTTTTTTAATTTTTGGTGGCACTGGGGATTGAACCTAGATTTTACCTCTGAGCTATACCCCAAGCCCTATTTCATTTTTATTTTGAAACAGGTTCTCACTAGGTTGATGAAACTTGCTGAAGCTATCCTTGAACCTGTTATCCTCTTGTCTCAGCCTCCCAAGTACTAGGATTATGGGTGTATGCTACCACACCCAGCTTAAACTTCTGAAATCTAAAGAAGTTAGCAGAAAGAGAAAAGGAGACATTACATACATGGGTAAGGACTGTCATTAACTGCTCAGTATAAATAATAGAGGTCAGAAGACAATGAAAGCTTTTTAAAGTGTTTAAAGAAAAAAACCAAAATGTATCACTCATAATTCTTTATCTAATGAAAACATCCTATGAAAATGGAGAAGAAGCCAGGGGCGGTGGTGTGCACCTGTAATCCGAGTGCTTAGGAGGCTGAGACAGGAGGATCGAAGGTTCGAGACCAGCCTCAGCAACTTAGCGAGACCCTCAGCAATTTAGTGAGACCCCATTTCAAAATAAAATATAAAGCCAGGCATGGTGGTGCATGCTTGTAATCCCCGTACTTGAGAGGCTGAGACAGGAGGCTTGCAGGTTCGAGGTCAGCCTCAGCAACTTGTGAGACCCTCTGTAACTTAGTCCCTGTTTCAAAATAAAGAATAAAATAGGGCTGGGGGTATAGCTGGGAGTTAGAATGTCCCTGGGTTCCATCCCCAGTACCACATACACACAAATAAAATAAAATAGGGCTGGGGGCATAGCTCAGACGTAAATGCCTTTAAGTTCGATTCCCAGTTACTCTTCCCTCACCCCCCCCCCCCAAAAAATGAGGATGAAATCAGACATTTTGAAATCAAGAAAAGAAAATCTTTTGCTGAGAGGACTGCGTTAGAACAAATGCTAAAGGATTTCCCTCAGGCTAAAGGGAAGTGATACCAGATGGAAACTAGATGGACAGGAAAAATGAAGATGATGGAAATTGTAAATAGTGAGCAGACATAAAAGACTCTCTGTCCTTATCATAACTTGCCTAAAAGAGAACAAATTGTTAGGAACAAAAAATAACCTTGTAAAGCAAGGTTTTGAACTTGTGTAAGAGATTTTATCTTATTTTATGGTACTAGGGATTGAACCCAGGGACATTCTACCTCTAAACTATACCCCCACTCTGATTTTATTTTTTATTTAGAAACAGGGTCTTGCTAAATTGCTAAGGGTTTCCCTAAGTTGCTGAGGCTGACCTCAAACTTGAGAACCTCCTGTCTCAACCTCCCAACTACTGGGATTACAGGCATGCACTATCCTGCTCAACCAAAAAAGTTTTAAGAAAAGAATAATGAAGAGCCAGGTGTGGTGGCACACGCTTGTAATCCCAGTACTTAGGAGGCTAAGACAGGAGGATCACAGGTTTGAAGACAGCCTCAGCTACTTAGTGAGGCCTTCCACAACTTAGTGAGACTCTGTTTCAAAATAAAGAATAAAAAATAGGGCTGGAGGTGGAGCTCGGAGATAGAATGCCCCTGGTTTCAATCCCCAGTGCCAAAAAAAAAAAAAGAAAGGAAAAAAAAAAGAATAATGAAGGACATAAGAGAAAACAACTTACCAGTATTAGAAAGAGAAGTGGAAATATTACTACAAATTCTTTTTTTTTTTTTTTTTTGTGGTACTGGGGATTGAACTCGGGCATTCTACCTCCGAGCTATACCCCCAGCCCTATTTTTTATTCTTTATTTTGAAACCGGGTCTCACTAAGTTGCAAAGTGCCTCACTAGGTAGCTGAGGCTGGCCACGAACCTGGATCCTCCAGTCTCAGCTTCTCAAATGCTGGGATTACAAGCGTGCCCCACCACGCCCGGCTATTACTACAAATTCTATACACATTAAAAGGGTAATAAGGGAATATAATGACCAATTTTATGCTTAAAAATCAACAATTTGGATGAAATGGAAAAATTCCTTGGAAAACACAGCTTACTGAACATTGACTCAAGAAGAAGTAAGAAATCTGAATCTCCCTATAAAATATTAAAGACTTAAATTCATAATCAGAAAGCTTCAGGCTCAGATGGTTTTATTGATGAATTCTATACACATTCAAAGAAGATTTAATAGCAGTCTTACCATAAACTGAAAATACAGAAGGGAATACTTTCCAACTCCTATTGTGAGGCCAGCATAATCTTGGCTAAAACATGACAAATATATTACAGTTAAGCAAGATTATAGGCCAATATCTTTCATGAACATAGATGGAGAAATCTCTAGCACAATGTTAGCAAATTGCATCTGACAAAATGTAATAAATAAAATACATGACCAAGAATTTCAGGATGGTTCACCATTTAAAATTCAATCAATGCCAGGCATGGTGGCACACACTTGTAATCCCAGAACTTTGGAGGCGGAGACAGGAGGAGTATAGGTTCAAAGCCAGCCTTGGCAACTTAGTGAGGCTCTCAGCAATCTAGTTAGACCCTGTTTCCAAAAAAAAAAAAAAAAAATTGGCTGGGTGTAGTTTGGAGGTAGAATGCCTCTGGGTTCAATCCCCAGTACCCCCCCACCCCAAATCATCAATTAATATAATCACATTAATAGAATAAAGAAGAAAGTGTCTTAATACTTCGGAAAAAGCTGGGTGCAGTGGTGCATGCTTGTAATCCCAGAACTTGGGAGGCTGAGACAGGAGGATCTGGGTTCACGGCCAGCTTCAGCTGCTAAGTGAGGCCCTTCACAACTTAGTAAGACCCTGTTTCAAAATAAAGAATAAAAAATAGGGATGGTAGTGTACCTCAGAGGTAGAATGCCCCTGGGTTCAATCCTCGTACTGGGGCAGGGGGTGGAACGGGGATAAATAGAAAAGAAGGAAACTCTCTCAATCTAGTAAAAGCTACCTGAAAAATTTTACAGTTAGCGGCATATGTAATGGAGAAAGACTTAACGTTTTCCTCCTAAGAGTGGGGGGAAGGAAAAGATGTCCACTCTAATCACTTTTATTCATTATTTTACAAGGCCCTAACCAGTGTAATTATACAAGAAAAAGAGATAAAAGACATAAAGCATAAAGACTGATAAGAAGTAAAACTATACTTACCAATGACATTTTTGCTATGTATAGAAATGCTAAAGAATATATCAACAAAAACAAGTCAAGTCAAAACAACTCTGGGCTTTTGTTTGTTTTGGGACAGAGTCTTGCTTTGTTGCCCAGGTTGGCCTTGAACTCCCGGGCTCATGTTATCCTCTTGCCTCAGCCTCCCAAGTGCCACCATGCCTGGTTGAAACAACTCTTTTAACTAAGTTTTTTTTTTGCAAGGTCTGAAGCAAAACAAACCATTTTTCCTTCTCTTACATTATCACTTAACACAGCACTTCTGACATAGATGTGTGGGTTTTTTCCCCCATACACCAAGCAATTCTCTAGTGGACACCAGCTGGGCACCCTTAAATTTAACTCTATTCTGATATTACCTGGAGTGTCTGATCCCACAGGTCCAGGGCTGAGTCCTTCAAGGCTGACCCTCTCCCCCCACCACTTCAGACACCAATCAAAAGTAGTAAATTGCTACCTATTGTTTTAGATAGCTTTTTTGTTGCTGTGAGCAAAATACCTGACAGGAACAACTTAGAGGATAAAGGTTTGTTTGGCTCACTGTTTCAGAAGTTCAGTTCATAGTTAGCTGACTCCAGGGCAGAAACATTGTGGTGGCAGAGTATGGCTGAAGAAAGCTGTTCAGGGCACCCAGGAAGCAGAGAAGGAGAGAGAGGAAGGGACCAGGGAAGATAAAGCCTCCAGAGCCGTGCCCCAGTGACATACCTCCTATAGCTATGGCCAACCTGCCTACAATTACCACTCAGTAAGTTCATTCAAATTATTAAACAGTGACACATGCCCCATGATCCCAGTACTTGCAAGGTTGAAACAGGAGGATTGCAAGTTGGAGGCCAGCCTTAGCAACTTAGCAAGACCCTGTTTCAAAATAAAAAAAAAAAACAAAATAAGGCTGGAGGTGTAGCTCAGAAGTAGAACACTCCTGGTTCAATCCCTAATACCCCCCCCCACACACACATACATGTGTACAGAATTATGAAACTAGTAGTGAGTTTCTCTGCTGATGAGGTTAGAGCCCTGATTCAGTCATTTCACTTCTAAACATCACTGTGTTGCCAACACATGATCTTCTCTGGGAGACATTTCATATCCAAACCATAACACCTGCACTTGTGGTTGGTCAGCTGAATTGGGATTCTCACTGTCCCCTCTTGGGATTAGGTTAATATATTAGGATGGCTCACAGAACTCAGGGCAGGACTTTGCCAGTTTGTTGTAAAGGATGTTAGAAAGAACACTGATGAAGAGATGGGAAGAGTACAAAGCTCTTGCGCCCTTTGAGCACACCACTCTCCAGGAACCGCCACGTGTTGACCAGTCTGGGAGCTGCCCTACTTTGTGGTTCAGGGGTTTTATGAAGGCTCCATTATGCACACTTGACTGACTAAATCATTGGCCATTGTGATCAACCCCCAGAGGTTGGGTGTGAAAGTTCCAGCCATCTGTTCATGTGGTTTGCATCTTCGTTTATAAGAAAAAATGGAAACAACTTAAAAAGGGAATAGAGCATTGAATAAATAAATACAGTTGGCCATCCATAGCTGTAGGTTCTGCATTTGTAGATTTAACCAACAACAAATAAAAAATACTCAGAAAAAAATCCGGGTTCGCGGCCAGCGTCAGCTACCTAAGTGAGGCACTCCGCAACTTAGTGGGACACTGTTTCAAAATAAAGAATAAGCTGGGCTTGGTGGCGCACGCTTGTAATCCCAGCATTCGGGAGGCTGAGACCGGAGGATCCGGGTTCGAGGCCAGCCTCAGCTACCTAGTGAGGCACTCCACAACTTAGTGAGACTCGGTTTCAAAATAAAGAATAAAAAATAGGGCTGGGGGTATAGCTCGGAGGTAGAATGCCCCTGAGTTCAATCCCTAGTACTGCAAAAAAAAAAAAAAAGAATAAAAAATAGGAGTGGGGGTATAGCTAGGAGGTAGAATGTCCCTGAGTTCAATCCCCAGTATCCCCCCCCAAAAAAAAAATTAAAAAGAAAAAAAATCGTATCCGTACTGAACCTGCAGACTTTTTTCCTTGTCATTTCCCAAGCAATAGAGTATAATAACTGTTGACAGAGTGTTTGCATTGTGTTGGATATTATAAGTAGCCTAAGGGTGATTTAACATATATGGGAAGATTTGTGTAGGTTATATGCAAACACTTAAGCATCTGTGGATTTTGGTCTTGGGAAGTGGGTCTTAGAATTGATGGATACTGATGTATGATTGTAATGGTATGTTCATTGGACGGATACCCTACAGCCATTGAAATGGGTAAGCTAGATCTTTATGTACTGACATGAAAAATATTCTTAGGATGCTATTTTGCCAAGAAAAGTCAATCCCAGGCTTCATTTTCAAGAATGTAAAGTCAATAGTAGTAAACATTATTGGCAGAATATTCCAGGCATATTCTGTGTTAGGTCTTTGGGATAAAAAACTGTATATGGTGCTGTCCTGCCCTCATGGTTCTCTTTTGTGTGAGTGTGTGTATGTGTGTGGTGCTGGGGATGGAACCCAGGACATTCTACCTTCAGTTACACTCCCAGCCCTATTTAATTTTTTATTTGGAAATAGGGTCTCACAGAGTTCCTAAGAGCCTTCCTAAGTTGCTGAGGCTGTCCTGGAACCTGTGATCCTCCTGACTCATCCTCCTGAGTGCTTGGATTACACGCCTGCACCAACGCACCCAGCTCTTGTGGTTTGTACAATCTAACAACTCCATGAGGTTATAATAGGTACCATTTTTCAACCATTTAACTGTGCACTTGGAGCTCACGTTGTTCTAAACTATTTTGCATGCATCATTTTATTTAATCTCCTTCTAGGCATGTTTGGTGGTATCTCCACATTTCCCAGGTGAGGCTAGTGAAGCTCAACAAGTCAATGCCTTGCACTTTGAACTTGCAGTTTGAGATTACACAGAGTGGTAAAGTCTGAACTATTCTCATCCCATTTTTCACATGGGGAAACTGAATCTTAAGTGAGTTGATCACTAGTGGAGACAAGGCTTGAACTAAAGATTTTCTAGTTTTGAAGTTTGTACTCTATCAATACTTGCTATCTAAAGCTCTAATTCCCTCACCTTCTTGACTTGGGCTCTTTTTCTTTCACTTATTCCCTCACTAACTTTCTTGGCCACTGCAAACTTAGGTAAGGCAAAAGACCTCTTGATTCACTTATTTTCATTTTTCACTGAGTAACAGGGATACAGTATCTCTCTACAAGCAAATTTAGGGGGATTATACATAAATCCACTTTAGGAGATCACACATATTTGAACAGTAATTCACAAATGCCTTGAAGTCTTGTTATTGTAAAATTATGTCAGAAATCTTGTTGATTTAAATGTGCATCAGTACCAGTTGTAGAGTTAACAACTCAATAATGCACAGCCAACTGGACGAATGTCTAAGCTAGCTCAAATTTATAATTTAAAAGCAAGAATGACAATGATTGCATGTCATGTCCAACTCAAGGCAGCCCTGGTGAAGCACTGACAGCAGTGCATTTCAGAGTTGTAGGAATTCTGTGTGTGAGGGGGCGTGAATGAGAACCTGGCATGGTGTGCAGATTTCCTGATGGAATATTAATTTAGAGTTTGAAGTACATTGCAGTAAAACCTATACCACATTTTTGTAATTCAGTAGTTTATTTTTGTGAGTTCCTAATAACTAGGTAAGGCTTTATTATAAATAAAATTGAAAGTTTGTGGAATTCCATGTGTCACAGAGAATGAACTTGCAGTTTTGGGCCAGCTTGAGGATCATTAGAAGAACCCATCAGTAGATCATAGCCATACTTTTTCTTTTTCTTATGGGACTGGAGATGGAACTCAGGGACATTCTACCTCTGAGCTACCCCCAGTCTTATTTTATTCTTTTATTATTTATTTCTGCAGTACTGGGGATGGAACCTGGGGGCATTCTACCTCCAAGCTACAGCCCCAGCCCTATTTTTTTTATTCTTTATTTTGAAACAGGGTCTCACTAAGTTGTGGAGTGCCTCACTAGGTAGCTGAGGCTGGTCTTGAACCCGCATCCTCCGGTCTCAGCCTCCCAAATGCTAGGATTACAAGCGTGTGCCACCACACCTGGCTTATTCTTTTATTTTGAAACAAGGTTTCACTGCATGGCTGACAGCCTCACTAAATTGCTGAGGCTGGCTGCAAATATGCAATCCTCCTATTTCAGCCTCCCAAGTACTGGGATTACAAGTGTATGCCACCACGCCTGGCTACAACCATATTTTTGAGAATCACCACTTGTCTTGAGCTTATGTGGTTGTGGGAGGGATGAAAATAGCTTTCTGTTGCCTCTTTTCTGCTCTTTCCTATTTTTGCCCTCCTTGCTGATCTTGGATTCTAAGCATCCGGTTACCATAGTCTCTTCTTGACTGCTGACATTTATCTATGTCTTTTTCCCTTTTTGACTTTATGAACCTTCCTTCTGCTTCAAATAAGCTGTTCTTTCTGATGGAATTCCTCTAGTTGGACCTCTGGTATCTCAGTTCCTTCTGTCACAGAATTCACAAGTGTCCTGGGATAGAGGAGCTGCAGCTGGGTGTGGGGATGCCCAGGCACAGCCTCCTGCTCTACCTGGAGTGCAGACCCCTTCTGCTTAGACTCTGCTCCAGATTTGGTCCACTCTTAGGAACCTTATTGTTTTCTTCGCTCTCTTTCCAGTTCAGTCTTTTTTTCCCCATTGGGAAAATCTGGACCTATATATACCTGGATGGATGGATATCTCTTGCTGAAGAACTTGTCCTCTCAATTCTTAAGACATTCTTAATGCCATACTATGAATTGGGTGTAGTGGCACACCGCTGGTAATCCCAGTACTTGGGAATCTGAGACAGGAGGATCGCAGGTTTGAGGCCAGCCTCATCAACTTAGTGAGACCCTCCTCAACTTAGTGAGCTCCTGTTTTGAAATAAAAAGTAAGACTGGATGGGGGTATAGTTCAGAGGTAGAATGCCCCTGGGTTCAATCTAAAGTACCACTAAAGAAGAGAAGAAAAAAACAATACCATACTATGAAAAATTGTAATGTTCATGCTATGTCAGAAAAAATGAGCAATTTAAAAAATAGAGAGCTCAGAGACACAACCCCTGTAGATAGGAATTTAGTACAGTGTAAAGGTGGCACCAAGTCACATGAGAAGGGGAGAAAGGACATACTGTTTCACTGGATGAAGTTGAATAAAGCCCGGTACATATCAACTCCCAATATAAGCATAGACTTTAAATGGACTTAAGATTTAAATAAGAATGGTAAAATGGAAAAGTAATAGAAGAAAATAAAAGATCATCTTTGTGATGTAGGTGTTTAAGGAAAGGACTAAACAAAACATTAAATGCAGAAATAATGGGCAAAATTCGATGTTTATTTTAAGAATTTTGTGCTATTAAGGACATTATGGGCAAAGTTAGTATACAGATAATATACAGGGAGAAGAAATTTTCAATATTTAAAATTCACAAGTGTTAGCCAGGCATGATGGCACACACTTGTAATCCCAGTACTTGGGAGGCCGAGACTGGAGGATCCGGGTTCGCGGCCAGCCTCAGCTACTTAGTGAGGCTCTCTGCAACTTAGTGAGACCCTGTTTCAAAATAAAGAATAAAAAATAGGGCTGAGGGTGTAGCTCGGAGGTAGAATGCCCCTGGGTTCAATCCCCAATACTGAAAAAAAAAGAAAAAAGAAAATTCACAAGTGTTGATGTCTAGAATATACAGTGAACTCTTGCAGTCAAGAAGAAAAAGCCAGCAATCTCAATAAAAAATGGGCAAAAAATTGGAACAGGCTGTTTACAAAACTAAGAAACCCATAAGGATGAGCATAGGAAGGGATAACCAAACTCATGGGCTATAAGAAATACCAAATTAAGTCAGGTGTGGAGGTGCACTCCTGTAATTCCAGTACTTGGGAGGCTGAGATCATAGGTTTGATCATAGGGCTCTGATCATAGGTTTGAGGCCAACCCCAGTAACTTAATGAGGCCCTCAACTTAGTAAGACCCTGTTTCAAAATTAAAAATAAAATAGGGCTAGAGGTGTAGCTCAGGGGTAGAATGTCCCTGTGTTCAATCCATATATACCAAAACAAAATATCACTTTGTGCCTCTTAGAATGATAAAATTAGAAAGATGGATAATGTCAAATGTTGTCAGGAATGTAAAAATACTGTAACCCATATATATCCTTTGCCTGTGGGAAAGTAGACTGGTATAGCCATTCTGGAGAGCCATCTAGTAATAACTAATTGACTTAAGTATATGCATATGCTTTAAACCCAGCAAATCCTATTTATCGGGAACCCCAGGCTGAACCCTCAACCGTGAGGCCCCAATAAAGACGCTGCCTGAATGTTGCTGATTCAAACCTCCTTTTATTATACCTCTCTCTCTGGGATCGAGGGCACTACACAAGCAGTAACAAACACAGCACAGAAGCCGTCTCTCCAAATAGTGCCTTTCCAACAGACTCCCAATAACCCCTCTCTCCAGCAATCCACCTTCCACTAGCAACCAACAACCTTTCCTCCCAGAACTTCTCCAGCAACCCACTCCAGCAACAACCCAGCCAG
>PVLC010025826.1:0-23155 GCA_004027655.1 Graphiurus murinus | reverse complement strand
TCCCCCAAGCCCTCAGCACTTAAACAAATCATCAGAATTTAGATTATTAGCCATCATATCTGTGGCAGAGTATCTGGATGTCTTATAATTGAGGTCTTGCCCTCCTTGCATCTAGGAATGGAGAGGATGGACTTGGCTGAATAGTCATGGCTCCTGCAGTAATGAGAAGTAGAAGAAACAGAGATGAAGCCTGGGAACCTTTAGGAAAAATGGGAAGTCTTCTCTTAGTTTCAGTATCAGCTCTTGGAAAGAGTCATAGGAACTGGGAGCAGAAAGTCTAAATTAGAGTGCCCACCAATTTTCTTTTTAACCCCTCATTGACATCCCATTAAGATGTCTGTCCTTAAAAAAAAAAGTCTGTCCTTGAGAATTTCCCAAAAGGTACCATTCCTTTCCTCTTTAGCTTCACATACACTATTGGGGGGGGGGAGTAGATTTACTTGCAACTTGTATTAAGAATTATATATGCCACAAATAATTTCCACACCTTCATGTCTATATGCAATAAAGGCAAAAAAAATCCCCTTTTCCTTTCTCTCCTATTTTGCTTTATGTCCAAAGAGTCTAGAGTTTATTTAAATAGATTAAGTAACAGTATTTAGAGAACCAGAGTTACTTGTATTGTGTGTTTGAGGCATCAAGGTACTTCCTGCACAAAGAAACCAGATTTTCTTAAGTTATTTATTAGGGATCCAGTATTAAACAGATTCCCAAAGTGTTCTGTAAAGATCAAATGGTTGGAAAGAAAAATTGCTTTCATTCTTAACCACTCAAACCAAAGTTCATACTTGGAAGGCTTCCTTGACAATAGGATGTCTTGGAATCTGTGATGGACTGGGGCCCACAGCCCAGCATCCCACCGTTGAGAGTTCAGGGTCAGTGTTTCTTCCCCATCCAGATCTCATCATGAACTAGAGGTCTCAAAAAGAGGCATGACCCAAAAGATCAAGGTCACTCATCAGTCCAGCAGAGATCAAAGCAGCTCTCCTTCTCAGAGGCAGCCTCAATTCCCCAGCCTGTCCTTACAGAACACTAGCAGCAGTCTATTCCAGGGCAGAAGGAAAAGAAGCAAGGGGTGGGCAGGGGGTGGGCAGGGGTGGCTGTTCACTTCCTGACAAGAGAACATGAAAGCAACTCCAACCACCTGCATCCGCTTTGTTTGCCCTCAGACTTTTTCCATCCACGCCTTGACATCTCTAATTAAAAAAATAATAGGTCATCCAAATATTTTAATAAAACATTTTCTAGGGCAGACTCAAAATGTTGGTACTACTTTAAACCAAATCAACATAGCAATAAGAAGCTCCATTTCATACGTTCCTTATATAAAAGAGTTAGGTTAAAGATTAATTCTTGAGATTCTTTTTTGTTTGTTTGTTTTATTTTGTCATTAAAGCATAGCTACATTAAAGAGAATTTTGATGAATAATTTTAATTATCTATAAATCTCTATCATTTTAGTACATGATTTAGTGTGTATATTTACTACAGACTACATTATATAAGTGCATAAATATTTATATACACAGTTATGGGTTTATTTTTAAACCACCTATAATTTTTTCTATTTTACAAAATACTAATGTAAATAAAGCTTAAAGATCACATAAAAGCTATGTACATGTTACACTAAAATATAAAATTACTCTTCAATCTCATTACCCCTAAATTTTGGAGACATATGAAACACTGGCTATTAATGATAGAGAGCATTTGACAAATATTATCTATTTGGTTTCCCACATTTGAAAAAATCATGAACATTGCCAAATGCAGTGGTACACACCTGTAATCCCAGTACTTGGGAGGTTGAGATAGGAGGATTACAGATTCAAAGTCAGATCCAGCAACTTAGTGAGACCCTCAGCAACTTAGCATCTTTAAGAAACCTTATTTCAAAATAAAAAATAAATAAATAAAAAGGGCTGGGAAAAGAGGTAGAATGCTCTTGGGTTCAATATCTAGTACCAAAAAAAAAAAAAAAGAACATCATGAACATACATTTTGGTTTTTACTTCTTAGTAACTTAACATTTCTTGGTCATGTATAAACAAGTAGGCTATTAAAGAGACTAATATACTCACACTACATTTTTAAAATTATTTTAAGCTCTAAGATCAGAAGTTTAAAACTAGCAATTGCCATACTGCATCAAGTGGCTGATCACTTAGACATATTTTGTTTCTGTGAACACAACCCAAATATGGACTATGTGAAACCATGGTTGTCCCCCATAAAGGTAGAAGGTAAATGTTCCTCCTTTATTTACCAGCTCAGAAAAAGAAATGCAGTTCCCCACCAGAGGCAAGCCCCTTCTTACAGGCTTTCAGTTGTGCTTTCTCCCATCTCCTCCATTACCCCACTCTCTCTCCCACCCATTTATCTACACAAATATCCAAATCATGTAAATGTCTTCTCTCAACTCTCAGCTACCACTTCATCTCTTTTTCTTCTTGCTTTGCAATCTATCAGAGTCTATACTCTCTGACTCTACTTCCTCATTTATCCAAACTTAATTCTTGAAATCTGGTTTCAAACTCCACAAATACAGACTAAAACATTATTTTCTCAAAGACATTAGCATGTTAACAATCAATCCTTTAGCCCCCTCTCAGTCCCATTTCCATCGGACTCTTCTCATCTGAAACCAGTATCTCATCCCATTCTTAGGAACCGTCTTTGTACCCTCTATCACCTCATCCTGGTTCTAGTTTCTTCTTCTTTTTTTTTTTTTTTTTTTTTGAGGGAATTAAAACCAGGGGCATTCTACCCCCAAGCTACACCTCCAGCCCTATTTTTTTATCCTTTATTTTGAAACAGAGTCTCACTGAGTTGCGGAGTGCCTCACTAAGTAGCTAAGGCTGGCCGGGAACCCGGATCCTCCAGTCTCAGGCTCCCAAATGCTGGGATTACAAGTGTGAGCCACCACACCTGGCTCTAGTTTCTTCTTTTATCACTGTCTTACTTACAGACTCCCTTATTTCTTCTTGTCCTTAGAGTAAAGGCATTACACATGGGTCTACCCATGGCCTTCACATCTCCCTGGGCCTCGTTTCTTCAAAGATTCTCTCTAGGTAAAAGACCCCCAAATGTGCCATTTCTAACCTGGGCTCCAGCTCCACATTTCTCACTGCTTGCTAGAAATCTCCACCTATATTCATCTCAGATGTAGCATGTCCAAACCCAACTTTCCTATCAAGGCTGTACCTTTCCCATATACTAGGTGAGAAGTTTAGTGGTCATCTTCCAATTATCTTCTCTTTTGCAACTCCCACATTTTGTTACTATCTCCCATATATTCTTATACACTGCCACAACCAACATTGCCTTTTGTCTGAAATGTCCCGAAAGTCAAGAGATGAGTCTGTATATCCAGCCTCTTCCTTTCCTGACCTCCACTATACCTTCTATACTGCTTTCAAAGTAACCTTTAAAAATAAGTCTCTTTACCCAGGTGTGGTGGTGCACACTTGTACTCCCAGTACTTGAGAGATGAGACAGGAGGATCGCAGGTTTGTGGCCAGACTCAGATACTTATCAAAGCTTTCTGCAACTTAGTGAGACCCTATTTCAAAATAAAGAATAAAAAATAGGGCTGGGAATATAGCTTAGAGGTAGAATGCCCCTGGGTTAAATAAGGCTCTTTATTGTATTGCTCCATTGCAAAATGAAGCTCAAATACCTTAACATGCTATACAAGGCCCCATAAAATGGCCTTCATGACACCTGTTCATGATTCTTCGCTACAACAATACTAGACCCTCCAACCACTAGAGTGCTGCTTGGCCATTGTCCACAGCTGTTACTTCTGCCTGAAATGTTCTTCTCCATGGTTCAAACATTCTCCACCCATTAAAACCAAGGAGAATTTTCAATTCTGCCTCTTCTGTGAAGCCTTCCCTTTTCTCTTAGTAATTTCTCCTTTCTCAATGACACTTAGAACTCTGACATTAAGGTAGAGAAGTGTCTTTGATAAGCTTACAAGTGTGTGCAGAGACTCTATTTTGTGCCAAACACCATGTTCAGGATGTAGAGAGCACTCAGTCTCTGCCTTCCAGAATCTTCTCCAGATGGGAAAGAGAAAGCACTTAGCATACTTAACTGGAGTCATGCGTGTGCATTCTGTGCCGTAGATGTTCACAGAGGCACAGCCTGGGGCTTCAGGATTACTTTCCAGAGGAGTAACACTGAAACAGCCTGGACGGTAGGATTGCTGTCCAGGCAGAGTTGGCAGGAAGAACATTTCAGAAGTACAGGGTAGCATACAAAAGGGCACTAGAGACCATGCCCCATTTCAAGAATTCATATAAACCAGCTGCCTGAAGCACACTGGGATAGTGAGACAAGAAGCTGGAGAGGCAAATAGGGACCACACCATAAAAAGCCATGCATGCTTCCCTCAGTCATCTACTGCCCCAATGCTACTGCATAAAAATCACCCCAAAACTGTGGCTTAAAGCAATAGCATTTACTCTTGCTCCTAAGCCTGGGGGTCAACTGGATATCTCTGCTCTAGATCAGGGTCATTAATGCATCTGCAGTCCAGGTGGGTATCAAGGAGGCACTGCTGATGATGGCAGCTGAGCTGCTCACATGTTTGGGAGTCAGTTGGCATCAACAGATTCAGGATGGCCTTGGATCTTCCCACATGCATCTTATGTATCTGCACTAAATAAGCCTGGGCATGTTTTTATGGCAAGGAAGAGATGAAAAGGAGAACATATTTAACCATGCAAGAGGAAATGCTTGTGCTCTTCAAGCCTCTGCTTGTGTCAAGTATACTAATATTCCATGAGCCAAATCAAGTCACTTGGATGATCCCAGAATCAGACTGGGAAGGAGCTACCGAGGTACAGGGCAAAGGCTATAGAAACTGGGAGGAACCATTAATGCAATCAATCTACATAACACCTTTGAGTTTTTGTATTTATACACATGTTGTCATACTTATTGACTATAAACTTTCAAACACAGGAACTGTGTTTTATTCTTACTATGTCTGCTATTGCAATTAGCATAGCACACAAAGTAGACAGTAAATTTTTATAGAATATAAGTTTAATCTCTGGTCCACATAATAATTTATTATACATAGATCAGATAGACTTTTCTACATATTTTTCAAGTATTTATAGTTTCAATTTATCTCATCATTGTAGTGCATAGTTCTATAAATTTATTATCTGCTGTGCAAAATAGTAATTCCTTTTCACTGTCTAAACACCCCTCCTTTAAGCTCAGCCAGTCTAATTCTAGCTGGAAAGAATGGTGGTGAACAAATATGTGGATTTTTCCTCCAGTCCTTCATAATTTTGCCAATTTCAAATTGGCCCTCATTCTTCCAGAGAAAGGATTTCAAACTTCCTGGCCTGCCCTCTGACTGTTTAAATGAGGATTTTTCTTCTGTATATCCTCTTCTCATTCTTGAGGAGAAGAAAAACAGAACTGCCTTCAGGGGAAATGCTTTGGTTTAGTTTGAGGCTTCCCAAATGTCATTACAGACTTCAGGCACCCCAAGTATATGTCAAACCAAAGCAGTTTATAATTATGCACTGAAAAACAAGCCACTAAGCAGGGCACACCTGTAATCCCAGCAACTCAAGAGGTAGGAGTATCACAAGTTCGAGGCCAACCTGGACAATTTAACCTGTTGAAAGAAAGAAGGAAGGAAGGAAGGAAGGAAGGAAGGAAGGAAGGAAGGAAGGAAAAAAAGAAGGAAAGAAAGAAGGGAGGAAGGGAGAGAGGGAGGGAGGGAGGGGAAGGAAGGAAGGAAGGAAGGAAGGAAGGAAGGAAGGAAGGAAGGAAGGAAGGAGTATAGCTCAGTGGTATAGGGCCCCTGGGTTCAATCCCCAATACAGGGAGAGAAAAAAGTGCCACTCAGATCCCCATTCTGTGCACATCCTGCCACCTGTGCTCTCATTCCTATCTCCATGATCCCACCCACATTTCTCATCTAGAAATGCTGCCCAGGTAAATGGCCTTTCTCTGGGCACCAAGTGGCAAATACCTGAAGTCACCTTTGATCCCTCTTTTTCTTTCACACTCCCCGTTCAACCCAGCAGCAAATCATGCCAACTTTATCTCAAAACATGTCCAGAATCTGACACTTCTCATCACTGCCACCACTACTATCCTGATCCAGACCTCCGTGATTTCTCATTTGGATTAGCAAAATGGCCTTCTACAACACACTCTCCTTCCCACCATGCAGGAGACAAAACATGAGCCTGATCATGTCATCCCTCTGCTCAGTCTCTCCAGTGGATTCCTCTTACTCAGAAAGACAGCTAGAAGCCGGGTATGGTGGTGTACGCTTGTAATCCCAGCATTTGGGAGGCTGAGACCGGAGGATCCGGGTTCGCGGCCAGCCTCAGCTACCTAGTGAGGCACTCCGCAACTTCGTGAGACCCGGTTTCAAAAATAAAGAATAAAAAATAGGGCTGGAGGTGTAGCCCAGAGGTAGAATGCCCCTGAGTTCAATCCCCAGTACCGCAAAAAAAAAAAAAAAAAGACAGCTAGATTCTTACAGCAATCTCTAAAGACCACCCCCATATTATCACTACCCAGCACCTTCTTGGCTCACTTGGATGCAGCCACATGGTCTTCTTGTTGCTCTCGAGCATGCCAATCATGCTGCCCCCCAGGTTCTTTGTCTTTGATGTTCTTAAGCCTAGAATACGGATGCCACAGATACCCACATGACTCACCAGTTCTCTGTTCAAATGTCATCTTATCAGAAGTCCTTTCTTCTCTAACTACCCGTTAAGAATTAGCCCTCCTGGCTTTCTCCCTACTCCATCCCTTTCTACTCCCTCTCTATCTGACATGTAATATATTTATTTGTATACTTATCATTTGCCCCTCTCCACTACAATTTAAATGAGTGACAGCAGGAATTTATCTGTCTCATTCACTGCTTTATCCCCAGAGACTAGAATAGATTGAGCACACAGTAGAGCATCAGCAAATACTTGAAACCAGTAGCTGCACCTCACCATACTGCCTGTAATCATTAGGCACAGAATCACTCAAGGAAATGTGCTGGGTTTTATTCAGCCCTTGTCTTTCTAATCCATTCCTTAAAACTACTCATCATTTATACTTGCCTGTGATACTAAGAAACTTAAGGAAAATGAATTCTGCAGTATTTAAGAGGGATCAACTTTAGATAGCTGCTTTTAGAAAAAGGTAATGGAAGTTTCCAGCCAAATTCCTAAATTAATGTGTATAAAAATAAAATAAACTTGCCTAATCTCCCTGTAACCACTTGGGTGATCCAGAGCATGAACTGATAATGCCACAAGCTTCTCTAAATGCAAGGCAGGCACTTGCCAACCTAATCCTTTAATACTAAACAAGTGCCGACTTTTAAATATCACATATTTAATGCTCTTTTCACATATTCCACCACTAAATCATCAAACTATAAAGATCCACTGAAATTTTTGACACATTATCCAGGCTTCTCCAAGGTACCTTATGACCATATGTCCACCAAAGCAGCCACGTCCGAGTGCGCCTAACTGGAAAGGGAACCCAGTATTGTCACCCCACCAGGAGAAGGCCAAAATCATCTTTCAGATGCCACTACAAGGCCACTGGGCAAGCACCCTCAGGTGCACTTTGGGTTTTTTCCATTCTGCTCTTCTTTTTATTCTGATTTTCTTTTTAGGTATAATATAGTAGTCTTGAAACAGTATGCTATTGCACCTCAAATGGTATGGCACTCCATTTACTGCACAAAATAAATATTGCAAAATTAGACAGGTGTAGCTGGATGCAGTGGTGCATGACTGTAATCCTAGTACGTGGGAAGCTGAGACAGGAAGATTGTAGTTTTGAGGACATCCTCAGAAACTTAGTGAAGCCCTCAGCAGCTTAGTGAGACTGTTTCAAAATAAGAAATAAAATAGGTCTGGGGTATAGCTCAGAGGTAGAATGCCCCTGGGTTTAATTCCCAGCACCATACACAAACACACACACACACACACACACACACACACACACACACACACAATTAGACAGGCACCTGTAATCTCAGCACTTGGGAAGCTGAGACAAGAGGGTTGCAGGTTCCAGGCCAATGCATGTAAACTTAGCAAGACCATTTCAAAATAAAAATAAGATAGGGCCGGGGATGTAGCTCAGATGCAGAATTACCCTGGGCTTAATCCCCAGTTCTGCCAAAAAAAAATTTTGGTAAAATTAATTTTTGCTGCCACTGAGTATACATGCTATTATACTACAGTCTACCAGAATTTGCCTTGCAATGAGTAAAAGGTATGGCATATTGGCAGACCAACAATAAAGAATGATTATATGTTTTCTAAAACATGTAAACACTTGTTCTATGAACATATAAGACATCAAGATATGGGCAGTAAATTGGATGTTCTCAAGCCTGACATGGTGCTGAAAGACAGGCATGTGTGCTGGAGTTACTTTTATGGACACCAGGAGATGTTGTTTTATCATAATGGAGATGATGATATTGTTTTGGTTCCTTCAAGCCCTTTACTGTGCACTTTAAGGCATGCTAAAAACACAGAAGACTGAGAGCCTTTAGTGTAACAGAGAATAGATACAGATTTATTCTGGCTTCAGTTATCTGAGGATACTCCTTCACATAGAATATAGAATAAGGGGAAGGCTTAAGGATGAACTCTTCATCCCAGAGGCAGTTTGTAGAAATAAATAGGCCAAGAAAATTAGACCAGTCCTAAATCTGATGTCTTTATCAGAGAACATTATCTAATCTCTGACATTCTCTTTAGTCTATGTTTTGGGGCGTTAACTCTCCCTCTGAGTGCCCAAAAGGAAGACTATGGGCATCACAGTGCCTGCCATGTCCAAAAATATTCTTCTACCTTCTACCTCTCTGTCAACTAAATTTTACTGACAGCAGTTTTCCCCCTCTGAAAGTTTGTGTCTAAACCAGAGAACAATGCCAGGGTCTTTTCTGGAGAAGTTCTTGCTTCAATAAATTTTATGAGAAATAAATGTGAGAACTTCCTTCTCTGTCAATCATATTCATTAAAAATAACAGCACTTGCCAGGGCCAGAAGTTGTGGGGTGGAAAGAAAAAGAGCACAGAGAAGGTAATGTCATGAATTGTTCCTCTGCAGCTGGTATTTCTTATTAACAACTGTTCATGCAAAACAAAAGATCACTTCAGAAAAAACAGGAACAGACAGAGAGAAGCCAACAGAAAGAGACAATTATAGTCACATTTTAGAGATCAAACAGCTTGAATTTGCTTGGGCCTATTTAGGTTTTTTAGTTGTTTCATACATAACATAGCAATTAAATATATCCTAGCATAATAATATAAATATAAGGACAACATCTATAATATTTCTCCAGGCATCTACCTTATAGCAGGCTTCTGCTATCTTCCACATTGCTAGAGATAAAGATAAAAGATAGTCTAACACAGGGAGGCAGTGTAGCACAATGGTTAAAAGCACAAGCTTGCCTGAACACTAAGATAAAGCCCCAGCTTCACT
The DNA here is from genome assembly GCA_004027655.1 of Graphiurus murinus. Lineage (NCBI taxonomy): Eukaryota > Metazoa > Chordata > Mammalia > Rodentia > Gliridae > Graphiurus > Graphiurus murinus. Next base: position 13,649 of record PVLC010025826.1, on the reverse strand, counting down.
TCTGACCATTATGTGACCTCAGGCAACTTCCCAAAGGTTCAATTTCCTCAACTGCTAAATGGAGATTGGAATTTATCTTCTCAATGGTTACTGTAAGAATGAAGAGAGAGAATGCATATGAAGTTTGAGCATAGTGCCTGGCCTACAGAGCTCTTAGTCAATGTTTGCACTTAAGGTCGATGAATGTATGAATAAACAAACACTTTGTCTTCCCTCAGGCCTCCCATTTTCTAAGAAAAAGGAGGGAAAGATTTGGAAGTAGTTGCAGTCACTCCTCGTGTCAGATTACTAAGGGAGAGTGATATGGCTCTAAGTCACTAGCTCAGCCTTGCTGCTGAATGGAGGGCCAGCGCCACAGCTATCCTCACTGCAAAGGGGTTCTCCTCTCTCTCCTTCCAGAGGTCCAGTACCCAACAGCTGCCCAGCCTGTCCACAAGGAAGATAAGTATTATGCATAAGCACTCAGAGTGTTTCCAATCAGGAAGTAAGGATTATAAAACTTTTATGCCAAAGTCCACTGTGGTAACAAGAGATAGGCATGGGAGATAGGCCCAGGAGGCTTCTGAAAAATATCTTTTTTTTTCAATAGACAAAAATAAGTGTTCCTAGCTTTAGATCTTAGCCATTTCCCTGAGATGTTTACTTAACTGTCCATTCTTCAAAAGAACATCAAAAACAGCCACATACCACATAACCAGAAAAAAGACAAAGGAACACTATTTAGGTCCATGTGAACAATAAAATCAAGGAGGAATTTTACAATTACAGGTTGCCTTTAACAAAAGAACCAAAAGGCCCTCTGAGCACTAAACTGATCTTCTGAATGCTTGGCCTCAGAAAGGGAGGAGCCTTCACTTGCAATGGTTTATGGACTCTCAGAATGGCCACACCAGGTATAAGAAATCTGGTCACATCCAATATCCAATTGCTGCATCTAATGACATGCTGTTAAAACATCTTTGTTAAATGCTCCCTAAAAGAACATAAAATGCATAAACATGAAGGTATTTGCCTGCATCAGAAGTTACAGAAGTGCTCAAAGACACAGAGTTTAGCTGGCTTAAAGCCAAGTGAAGCACTTCATCCCGCCCGACAGAAATTATAGTGCTGTCATTGTGTGGTAATAAGCCTCTATAAAATGGAGCATTGTGTTTCTGCTGAGTCTTGAAAAAAAATGAATCAAGATCCGGCTTCCATAGACGAAAGGAGAGAAATGGGCTTTTGCTTTCATGGAAGAGAATATCAACTTGGCCACACAAAGCATACATTTTGCTCATCTTTTTAAAAAATCTGCCTTTAAAGGGAGTTATGTTTTGTTTTGCTTTGCTTTGCTTTGTTTCATTTTGCAGTCCTGGGGATGGAACCCAGGACCTCACATATGCTAGACAAATTTGAAAACACTCATTATGTGAGAAGATGTTGCCACCTTTTGTGTTATATGTTGTCAGAAGAGCATCTGCTGTGTATAACTGACTTAATGTGCAAGAAATTCAGGTGGAGGGAGTAAGCACTGGAAATAAGACACGTGAGTGACACCACATTTCCCTGAGTTGTCACCAGAAGCAAATGCAGAAACCTCCGCCACACTTAGTGAACAGGTCCACAGGATATTCCCACATTTTAAAGATTATACTGTTATTTGGAAAATAAACTCAGACATATAAATGATCCAGGACAGAAAAGCAAGGCTAGTGCAAAAAGGCGTAAGTAGGTTGTCAATAAGAAAGGTTGGGTGCTAGTTGGGAAAGAACAAAGATGACTATAGTTCAACTTTTTTTTTTTTTTTAATTTCCTGAAGTTGTCTGACGTAGTGCTTTAGGCTACAGACTTCCTACAATTATTTTTACCCTAATAAAATACTCTTATGGTAACTATTACCTAGCCCAATCCTATTCTTCCCTACTTCAACACTGTGAGAACCTTTTTCAGCTTTAAAAACATAAAACCTAATTTCATCAAATGACCTATGTCCCAAATTGATTTTACTGAAACTCTTCATTAACTTTTAGTTTCTTTTTGCTTTCGATCCAGAGGTTACTGTGTCTCCTAAAGCGGAAGGCATGAAATGGCCAATGAAGTACACATATATAAATACAGATATCCATACCTTTAAGGAAGTAAAAGTGTTACAGTAGGCGCCTTGCTAAAGGCTTTAACACATGATCGCCTTTAATCCGCACGATACTTTTTGAAGTAGAATCGATTATCTTCACTTTACTGTGGAAGAAATTAGGATTTTGAGGAATTAAGCAATTTGTCCAGAGTCATAGGTCTAATAAACCAGAGAGCCAAGAGTTAAATCAAGCTGATTTAACATCCATTACACAACGCTGCCTCCCAAACTCCAACCCTGTTTGCCCTGGGCAAATATTATGCTTATATTTCAAAAGCTAAGGAAAAAGAGGAGGTGGAAACTGCTAAATGGGGGAGAAGCAAATGGAAAATTTTGCAGCTCTTTATGCATCCACTGAGTTTATTACAGGACAAACACTCTGTGAGATCCTTGCAGGGCTGCTGTGCAGCTCCTGCCTTCAGGGAATCAACATTTTAATTGAAAAGGCATCTAAGAACATAAGTAAAAAACCAAATAAGTGCAACATCAGAGGTATACCCAAAGTATTGTGTGCATGAGCATAGAGGAAGAAGGAATGTCTCCAACTGCTTGAGAAACAATTGCAAAGACTTGTTTTTCCCTAGTAACCATTCGTATCCCATCTGTTTTAATTTGCTCACTAAGAACATTTGACACATTTGCCAAAATTAATGTGCTGTATGTATATTAATTCTGAATATTTGAAGGCTTTCATATCAGTGAGCTGAAAGATTTGCTTCTATACTCTCCAATATTGTCAGTAGCAATTAAAGTTGCTATTTTTTCTTTGTGGTACTGAGTATTGAATCCAAGGACATTCTACCTATGACCTACACCCCTAGCCTTATTTAACTTTTTTTATTTTGAAACAGGGTCTCACTCAGTTGCAGAGGGCCTTGCTAAGTTGCTGAGGCTGGCTGCGAACCAGTGATCCTCCTATCTCAGGCTCCCAAGTACTGGGATTACAGGAGTGCACCACCACAGCAAGCAAAAGTGTTTTTTTTTTTTTAATTTTTTTAAATGTTTTTGGAATGCAGACTAGTTACATGGATCAGACTTCTATGAACTTATCTCCTTTACTGATAAGCTCTTCAGATAAAGATATATAGAAATAGATGTATGAATATTTATTCAGTCCTTGTTTATTATAATAATAAATTGGAAACAATCTAATGTTCACCAGATGGGGAGTAATTAAATTCTGGCACATCTATACAATGAGGTGCTATGCAGCTGCTAAAAAGAATTTAATACTTATCAAAGAAAGTCTTAATAATTAAGAAAGTCTCCATAGATTATGGAATAAAAAACAAAGTACAAAAGAGTATGATATAATTTACATTAAATTAAAACATATATATGCATATACATTTACACACATACATATGGTAGATAAAATAAATGCCTAGAGAGATATCAAGAAGGATGTTTACCAAAATGTTAAAATTGGTAGGAAATCAGGATGACTTTCATTTTAATATTTTTCTGCATCACTTGGATTTTCGGCACCTATCTATTATTTTTGTTATCAGAAAAAGAAAACAACCTTTTTTGGGGGAGGAAAAATAATGTATCTCCTTTAGACTTACATATTATAAAACAATGTCTTTCAGAAGGAACATTTCAAAATGTATTTATATTGAAGTAGCAATAAGTATTGAAGTAGTAATGAAAACATGCATAACTCAGTAATGAGAAGTAGAAAAAAATGAGAAAAATAAAGTAAAATGGTGTTTTTAAAAATAAAAAATATAGAAAAAGGAACTTAAATTTTTATAGTGAATTAAGTCAAGAAGAAATAGCAAATAAAAGAGAGATGGAGCCAGTCTCTAAAACCAAAATGATAGGATAATATAGAGATTTATGTCATTCATAGTTTTGTATGAATTTTCCTAAATTGTTCCAGATCCTCCTATTTGTCAATCTGAACTATTCATATCACCTTCATATAAATGATGCATCATCTACAAGTTCCAAACCAAGGATAATCCTTAGCTCTCATGCACATATCTGAGGTTAAAAACCAAATTTTTTTCTACAAAAGCATATAATTTTATACTTGCCCCAGAACCAAAATGAAAAAAAAAGTTCTTAGACTCTCACATAGTTTAGTTCAACCTTTCATGAATGCTGTTTGAATCTTTGACAGGAAGTTTCTAAAAGTTTCTCCAACAGTAAATTCTCACTTTTAACACATATTCCACCATCTAAAAAAGAACTATCTGGTGGACATGGTGGCACACACCTGTAATCCCAGTACTTGGGAGGCTGAGACAGGAGGATAGCAGGCTCACCTCAGCAACTTAGTGAGACTCATCAACCCAGCGAGATGCTGTTTTAAAATAAAAAATAAGCTGGCGGTGGTGGCACATGTTTGTAATCCCAGTACTTGGGAGGCTGAGACAGGAGGATCGCAAGTTCAAGGACAGTCTCAGGAAGTAGTTAGCCTCTCGTCAACCTAGTGAGACCCTGTTTAAAAAAATAAAATAAAGTAGGGCTGGGGATGTTGCTCAGAGGTAGAATGTCCCTGGGCTCAATCCCAAGTACCACAAAAAAATAAAATAAAAAGGACTGGGGGTGTAGCTCAGAGATAGAATGCCCCCAGAATCAATCCCTAGTACCACAAAAAAACAAAACAAAACAAAAAAAAAAACAAAGATTTTGTTGAACCCTCTGAAAATTAAATTGAGAGGAAGTCAATTGTTAGACAAGAGAGCACTGGGCCAGGAGACCATGAGTGAGTCACTCAGACTTTTAGCTTCACTTTCTTCTACTTTACCAGCCTCTTTTCAGAATTACATTCAGAACTTTGGAGTCAATTCAAACCCTGACCCTGCCTGGCGTGGTGGCACATGCTTGTAATCCCAGCATTTGGGAGGCTGAGACCGGAGGATCCAGGTTCTCGGCCAGACTTAGCTACCTAGTAAGACATTCTGCAACTTAGTAAGACCCTGTTTCAAAATAAAGAATAAAAAATAGGGCTGGGGGTGTAGCTTGGAGGTAGAATGCCTCTGAGTTCAATCCCCAGTACCTGAAAAAAAAAAAAAAAACCTGACCCTATTATTGAACAAGTATGTGTAAATTTACGTAATTTACTTGCCATTTTTTAGTCTATTTCTTCATCTACAAAAATGGAAGGCTATCCATTTCACAGTTATTGTTGGCAATTAAATGAGAAATCATATAATACACTTACAAGACAGAAGGTGCTAGCCAGGCATGGTGGTACATGCCTGAGATCCCAGTACTCAAGAGGCTGAGAGAAGATCGTTACAAGTTTAAGATCAGCCTCAGCAACTCAGTGAGACTCAGCAACCTAATGAGACTCCGTTTCAAATTAAAAAGGGATGCCGGGGCATAGTGACGCATGCTTGTAATCCCAGTACTTGGGAGGCTAAGACAGGAGGATCCAGGTTCACAGCCAGCCTCTGCTACTTAGTGAGGTCCTCTGCAACTTAATGAGACCCTGTTTCAAAATAAAGAATAAAAAGTAGGACTGGGGAGGTAGCTCAGAGGTAGAATGCCCCTGGGTTCAATCCCCAGTATAAAAAAAAAAAAGGAGTTATTTCATAAATATTAGCTTCCGCCGGGCGTGGTGGCGCACGCTTGCAATCCCAGCATTCAGGAGGCTGAGACCAGAGGATCCGGGTTCGAGGCCAGCCTCAGCTACCTAGTGAGGCACTCCGCAACTTAGCGAGACCCAGTTTCAAAATAAAGAATAAAAAATAGCCAAACTATGAAAGCAGCCAAGATGTCCACCGACAGATGAATGGATTACAAAACTATGGGATATGTACACAATGGAATTTTACTCAGCCATAAAGAAGAACAAAATCATGTTATTTGCAGGGAAATGGATGCAATTGGAAAACATTATGTTAAGTGAGATTAGCAGTCACAAAGAGTAAAGAAGCATATGTTCCCCTTAATATGTGGATGCTAGGAAGAAGATGGGGCATAGGAGGGTGAAAAGGATGAAAAGGAGAGACCCTCAATAAGCAAAGAAGTTGATTTAACCAAAGGGGATGGACGAGGGGGTGGGGAGAGACATCCTAAGGCACATGATGTACTTACACAATTATATCAAGGTCACTCACTGAACTGAACCTGAGAGGGAGGGAGGGCGAGGGAGCGGGGTGGGAATTGGGGAAGGGGTCAAATGAGAAATGTGTGCACATATGTCGTTATCAATTTGTACCTAACAAAGATGTATGCTTACAATGCATGAATTATTACAATAAAAAAAATTGACAAATAAAAAAAATAGGGCTGGGGGTATAGTTCGGAGGTAGAATGCCCCTGAGTTCAATCCCCAGTACCCCAAAAATATATATATTAGCTTCCTTCCTCCCTTACTTTCCTTTTCTGCACTCCTGTCCTGTTTCTTTAGAAATACAATTAAATACCTTATAATATCTTTAAAGTATAATGATTTCAATTTACTTTTTTAAACTTTTGAATTAAGGTATAATTTTCATATATAGAGAGGTATAAATATATATGCATAGAGAGAGAAAGAGGTATAAATATATGTATATTCATATATAGAGAGATATGAACACAGGTAATCACCTGTCAGCATCAGATATAGAAAATTTATTTCTTAGAATGAGAGATCATTCATTTTCAGTACCCCAGAAGATTCCTGCATGTCACCACCTCCAGCATCCTTCCAGAGGTAACCATTACCTTGACTTCCACCATTATATCACTAATCTTAAATATTTAAAATAATACCAGAAATAAACAACAGTATAGCCACATCAAAGAATAAAAAAGCAATAGTTAAACAAAGGAAGTAGGGCTACAAATACTAACATGGAAAGATGCCAAGACATATACATTACCTGTATAATTGAAAATTAACCATGGAAATTATAATAGAAAGGATGGAAAATGGAAAGAAAGAGAAGAGGAATGTGACCATAAAGTTCTTTGAATCTTTTTAAATCCTCACCAAGCATGCCCTCCATAGCAAGGGAAGCATCCAAACTGAAGTCAGCCACCAGAGCCTAAATTGGAAGCATAGCAGGAAGCGTTAATGGACCACATATTTCCAGAAGCAAATGCTCTCCTCTCCCTCTGACTTGGACACCACCACACCCTGAGCTGAAAGTCCTCCTAATCCCTGCAGGGCTCCACCTTCCCTACCCACAGCCAAACGACCAAACTGAACCACAGAGAGCCCTGCGGGTCCAGATCGCTGCAGCCTTACTGTGCAATAATACGAACGCCAGAGGTGGGGTTTCTTAGACTCATCCTAAAAGTCACGACCTCTATAATTCCTCCTGAGATGTAGTAAATAAACATAACCACAAAGAACATTGTGTTCTTACCTAGGGAGTGACAAAAACAAATCTAATGGCAAACCTTTGTCTCACAAAGTTCTGAACCTTTCTAACTTGAATCTCTACAAACTGACTCTTTGTTAATACCCGAACTTAACTAGAAGCCAACTAAATTGTTTTTGAACAAGCAGTAACAGGAATATTTTCAAAAACCACCATATGATCCAGCTATACCACTCCTTGCATCTTTCCAAAAGAATTTAAGTCAGAATACCATAATGATACATGTATATCCCTGTTTATAAAGGCACAAGTCACAATAGCCAAATTATGAAACCAATCTAGGTGTCCATCAAGAGATAAATGGATGAATAAAATATGGTATATACACACAAAGGAAATTTACTCAAAATTATGTCACTTGCAGAAAGTGGATGGAACCAGAGAATATTATGCTAAGTGAGATCAGCCAGTCTCAGAAAGTCAAGAGTCATGTGTTTTTTCTCATATGTGGAACCTGGAAAGAAAATAGGAAACAAAGGAGACTTCAGACAGATGACCAGAGAGACCAATAGAATAGTGGAAGGGACTGGGGGAGGGAGATGGAGCGGGGTGAGGAGAGAAACTTCCTGAATGAAACAATTCAAATAATGTTATGTCCATATATGAAGGTATCACTACCAATCTCATTAACATGTACGGGGAGGAGGAGGATCCAGAGGAAGTACAAGTGCTGTGTGCATGTATGTTTATATCACTTTGAAACTCACTATGATATAGAACTACCATGCACCAATAAAAATATAAATTTTTAAAAGCTGGTAATGAAGCACCACCTTCATGCTCCTTTTGCAGGTAAATGTGAATGGGTAGACGCACTGTAGTTTTATATTAATCCTTTTCCTTTTTCTGTTGCCAGTGTAAGCCTCAAAAGCCTCCCCGATAACAATTCTCACAGCCCAAAACCTGCCCCAGTGCAGTGTAAGCTTCTCTGCTCTTGTTCTTGTTCTGTTATTTGTAGAGATGGGAAACAACCCACGTCTTTCTATAATGACCCTTCAAATCAGTGGAACCTTTATTCTTTGGCTTTATTCTGTAAGCTAAATAACCCTACAGCTTTTTGGCCTTTCCTCTCAGCCCTTATGTTCCAAGCCTTAATTACATTTTTGCTCCTCTCTGGAGCTCTGCCAGTTCCCCATATCCTCCTTAAAGGGGAGACACAGAGTAGCCATAGTTGGAGTCAGAGCAGTCTGAGAAAAGCTGATAGACCACTTCCTGTCCTTTACCTTTCATACATCCCACTATCTTACTGGCTTTATACATAAATAGCACACATTTAACTAATTCTATCAGAGATGCCATATTGAGTTGACCTCCGCCTTTCCCCATCTTCCATCTCAGCATTTCTGTTTTGTACTTACCCCCTCGAACTTTTACATCCAATTCGAAATGCCTCCACCATTGTATTGTCTGGGTCCTTTGCATTTGAGCCCTCCTTTCTCACAAATTCAGGAAGAGATCTTCCAAAGCCAAGCCACCATTCAATATTTACAGAGACTTTCCTGGTCTCCCCCACACTAACCCCAAGGCAAATGCTATTGCACTATGGTAATGGTGAACGGAGAGGTTATGGTACAAATGTGACATTCATTATTTTATTATTTCCTCACAAAAGCCACATGAGGCAGATCTTATTACTCCTATTTTATCTCTGAGGAACCCAAGGTCAGCTAGATTAAGTAATCTGCTATGGCCACAAGGCAAGCAGGTTCTGGAGTCAAACATGGGTCTCTCTGACCATAGAATCCACTGTGCCACACTGGCATTTGTGTGCAAGCCATCAGGCAAACGTGACTCCACTCAGAGAAAAATATGTAAGGTTTCCCCCTAAATCATTAACAATCATGGGTGTCTGACAAACTTAGGAAAAGGAAAGAATGAAAGTAAAAGGGAAAATGAAGAGAGGCCAAGACAGACAGGAAGGAAAGGAAGGGGGGGTCATTGTGGAAGGTCCTCAAAATCTTTCAAGTGATTCTCTCTGTAAGGCTTTCAGGAGCTCTGTCCTCCTAATCATAAGGTAATAAAGTGGGACAAAAACAAATTCTGTTTTGGTCCCAACAGAATTCTATACACACCTACTATATACCCCTAAACATGGATTTTTAAAAAATTACCCAACTATGGACAGGAGTAATGCCATCAGAGAAAAGATTTTCTATTTTGTTTAATCATATGCTTCAATTGTTAAGTCACCTCCAAACCATTTGGAGGAAATACATATTACCATATTAAGTCTGCTACTGCATTATCAACAGAATGAATTTTATGAAAATAGAATAAAAATATGTGGGAAAGTCGAGCACAGTGGCACACTGTAATTCCAGTACTTGAGAGGCTGAGACAGGAGGATCAAAGGTTTCAGGCCAGTCTTAGCAATTTAGGGAGACGCTCAGCAACTTAGCAAGACTCTGTTTCAAAATAAAAAATGAAAAGGGTTGGGGGTATAGTTCATAAGTAGAATGCCCTGGCTTCAATCCCCAGTACCCCCAAAACTATACATAAGAAGAGAGATATAGATATAAATATAAATATAGATATATGGGGAATACCTGAAAGCCATTCATCCATACATGGTGATATAACTCTATGTGTATATAAATAACTAGAGAGAGAATTGGAACTGAGCTCAGAACTGCAGCTAAAGGTAGTATGGGAGAAGGAAGAGAGGTAAAGAGGTCTTTCAAATAGTACATCTAAATTTTCATTACAATAAGGTGTTTGTATATTACATGGGTTTAAGACTTTTTAAAAAAAATTTGTTTTAACATTTTATCTGCCCAAAACCATTGTAAGGAATTTTTATTATTTAAATAGAAAAAAACTTCAACTCTATGGGGAAAATATAGAAAAGTAATAAAAAGTAAAATTTAATAAATGTGAATTTGGGGAAAGCGTGGCTTTTTAAAATCAATTCTCCAAAATCAACTTTTAAAGTTCCTAAGCAGAAATAGAATTTTTAGTTATCGATCAATATCAATTCTGCAAGTCTAATATTATTAGGAAGAGTGACCCAAATGCTAAACTTTTACACAAAGATTTCGTGAACTTGCTCCCCTGTTTAAAAAAAAAAAATCCTACTTTTTAACCAGTTCTGACTAACATTAAACCCATATTAAATCAAATAAGGATTACTTTTAAATTGTTTTAAATTAGCTTCATGAGTTTTCTAATCATTTTAACCTTACAGATATTAGTAACATTTTTATGGAAAATTGACAGGCTTATCAATGCATATTTAAATGTCAACAACTAGAGAACTTTATTGTGTAGCTGCTCTGGTATCAATGTTTATCTTATGAAATAGAGACTTTGTTTAACTTTCTGAACAAAATAGTTTCAATATTTCTCAACAGTCCTTCTAAGGTTACTTACCTCTATAACCTGCTTGCTTATTTACAAAAATGAATCCATTTCAATCACTGCCTGGCCAAAGTTTAAATTTAAAAATAGACTCAACAGTTAATCAATAGGTTGATCTGCTGATGCAGTAGAGAATAGCTAGGCCTGACCAGAGGTCATCCTGTTAAAACAGTGAACAACTTATTCTTGACATAATTCAGCATAGAGATTCCAACCTAGCAATCAAACCTCATTGCACGCATTTAGTTACATGCAGGTCCTCAATAAAGATTTGCTGAAACTGATACCAAATCAATTATGTATGTGTTGTGCTCCTCTCTTGTATGATATGATGACAGTAATCTGTAAAAAGTTTGAGTCTATAATTAAGGTATTCTGTTTTCCTACAAGGGAATTTCTCTAACACTGCAATGTTTATTAGGTACTATACAAAAGAGTAAGCATATAAATCCATAGCCCTAGTCAAAATTAACATTCTCCAAATTAATATTATCTTTATATAAGAAAGTTTGGTAATGAGAACAAAATATAAGTTGCTCTGTGCAACCTACATGGAATTACCTTAATTTGAACATCTAATTAGGCCACCTTCTGGGTGACTCGGCATCAGGATTTTAATTTGTAAGAACAAGTGTTAAAAGAAACTTAAATGGCAAACATCTATTCCTGGGTTAGTTCTTACAAAGTTGTATTGGCCTGGCTCAGCTACAGGCTCCAGATGTTTGGGGATCTTTATTTATTTATTTATTTTATTGTTTTTGGTACTGGGGATGGAACCCGGGGGCATTCTGCCTCCGAGCTACAGCCCCAGCCCTATTTTTATTATTATTATTATTTATTTTGAAACAGGGTCTCACTAAGTTGCAGAGGGTCTCACTAAGCAGCTGAGGCTGCTCCTCCAGTCTCAGCCTCCCAAATGCTGGGATTACAAGCGTGTGCCACCACACCCGGCATTTGGGGATCTTTAACAGTAGCTTTGGAAAAAAACATATAGTCAATTTGGATACACGATAAATTTTTCTTCATCTAATGATAACTCAAGGATGCCAAAAAAATACCAAACAATTTAGCATCAAGTGAGTTCCAAAACTCCCATTTTGCCTCTTAAAATCACTGAACCAAGACTAACAAAATCAGGTGAGTAACATCATTAACATCTAATGGAAAGCAATGGAGTAGAAAAACCTGAATCTCCTTCCTCTCTGCTAGAATTTGATGAGCAGACATGAAGGATATTTTTATAGTGTTTGTGCCTCATCTTTATCCCCTTCTCTGATCACAGGAATCATGAAATACATTGCAAACACTGGCAAGTATTTTGAGTTTTTTGAAGTCGACACCCGGCAAGGATGCTATCTGAGGTAGAGGACCATAGAGAACAACGAGGCAGGGTAATACTAATAGTCCCCAGCTGGGTCTCAGCCTCACCTCAATGGTGAAGGGAGCCAGGGGTAGACTGCAGTTACGAGTCGCAGAGAAGCAGAGTAGAACACAGTTGAAGGCCAATGCCCTGATGCCAGACTACCTGGATTTATATCTCAGCTCTGACATTTTCTAAACAGGTAACACTGATGTATTAGTCAACTTTTTCATCCCTGTAACCAAAAAACCTGACAAAACCAACTTAGAGGAGGAAATATTATTTGGCTCATGGTTTCAGAGATTTAGTCCTTAGTCGGCCAGCTTCAAGAAAGAAACATCCTGGCAACAGAGTGTGGCAGAGGAAAGCTGTTCAACTCATGGTGGCCAGAAGCAGAGAGTGAGAGGAAGGGACCAGAGATAGATAGAGTCCCTAAGGCCACACTTCCAGTAATCTACCTCCGCCAGCCCCAGTAAGTCCATTCAAATTATTAATCCATCCGTGGATTTATTCATGGGTGAGGTTACAGCCCTGACTCAACTACTTCACCTCTGAGCATTTCTGCATTGCCAACACATGAGCTTTTCTCGGGGACATTTCATATCCAAACCCTAACAACTGAGCAAGTTTCTTTACTACTCTGAGCCTCAGTCTCCTAGCCTGAAAAAAGAGTAATACTGAGTAACATCCAACTGAATGTGTTATTGCAAATATTACTGGATATATATAAAGCCCTGACAAAGTAGTTGGCAGAAAGCATGCAGTCTGTTAGTTTTCTTCATCACCGCTCACTGTCCTATTGTCATTACAAGTCTCTAGATAGTTTAATGCTCGGATTTATTATCATTGATTTCCATCTCGAGTCTCTTCCTTCTCTGTACCACCTGGCAGATGTCTGCCAAGTTGAGCTTTCTTAAAAGTCTCTTCTACCAGTTTACTTCCCTGCTCAAAAACTTTCCATGGCTCCCTGCCTCCAAGAAAATACCCAGATTCCTCAGTCTAGCTTGAAAACCTCCCTGTAATCTGGCTCTAACCTGCTTTTCCAACCCTCTACTCCACTTGGACTGATCGCCCTCTTCTTTGTATCAACCACTTGATTCAATTTCTATTTCACTTTTCATATACACACTATTAGATACACAGTAAGTAGGAATTGTTTGCTAATATTATTTTTGCTCTGGCAGCATGGAGTTTGGATGTTTATGTCAGGCTGTGGCAGAGGATACTGAAAGCTGTGGTCTCACCAAAGGGAAAGTTTGCACAGAAAATGCAGCCTGACCACAGTAGATCCTGAGAAACTCAGCAACCATAACAGGAGTAAACTAAGGCCTGGAGCATAGATCTCCCACAATGTTTAGTCTCAGATGTACTCAGAAAAATACACTATGTGTTAAAGCTATCTTAAAATAATACTCCTATTTAGGAGCGCAGAGAGAAATTCTCAAATGAGAGATCTAAAAATAAGGCTCTAGAGCCGTAAAGGATTTTT
>PVLC010025825.1:0-23281 GCA_004027655.1 Graphiurus murinus | reverse complement strand
TCGCCAGCAGGTGTTGTTGTTCATGTTTTTTATGATTGCCATTCTGACTGGAGTTAGGTGAAATCTTAGGGTAGTTTTGATTTGCATCTCCCTGATTGCCAATGATGTGGAACATTTCCTCATACATTTATTGGCCATTTGTATTTCTTCTTTTGTGAAGTGTCTATTTAGGTCCTTTGCCCATTTTTTTGATTGGGTTATTTGCTTTCTTAGTTGAGATTTTCTTGAGTTCTTTGTATATGCTAGTTATTAAACCTTTATAGTTTTTATAAAAATTTGAAAATTTTCAGCCATTATTTATTTAAATATTTTCCTCCTTCTCTCTCTCCCTCCCCCCTCTCCTCTCTTATATGGACATTATTTGCATACGTATCAAACCTCCTAACATTGCCCCACAGCTCAGCTTACTGAGGCTCTGTTGATTTTCACCCATTCTGTTTTCCCCATGTTTCACTTTGAATAGTTTCTAACGCTATATCTTCAAGTCAGCTAATATTTCATTTTCCCTAGTGTAGTTTTTACTCAAACATCATAGTTTTCATCTCTAGTACATAGTTTGATAATAACTCTGGTGGTAGCAAGAATACTATATTATGTGCTTGTCTGTTAAATCTGCTTTCAGCTTCAATTATGGTCTCGTTTCAGTGGGTTGATTTATAGCCTCTCGAGGATGATATTTCCTGGCCTTTTTGCAGGGATGCTAATTTTTGACTGGATAAAATCATTCTAAATTTTACCTATTGGGTGTTGGGTATTTTTGTGTTTCCATAAACGTTATTTAGCTTTTTTTTTTTTTTTCTGGGGTGCAACTATGTTACTTGGAGATGCTTTTGATTATAGCTTTCAGGATTTTGTGGGTGAGATTAGTGCAGTGTTCAGTAAAAATTTCCCTCATCAATGAGAAAAGAATCTCTGTGTACTTATTTTACACAAGGGCTCATAAATCAAGAGAGTTTCCTGTCTGGTACCTGTGTGAGACTAAACACTTTTACCTTTCCTTTTTCTTTTGGTGGTACTAGGGCTTGAATCTAGGGGCATTCTGTCCCTAAACTATACCCGTAGCCCCATATAATTTTTTATTTTCAAACAGGGTCTCACTATGTTGAGAAGGATCTCACTAAGTTTCTGAGGCTGGCTGCAAACCTGTGATCCTCCTGTCTCAGCCTCCCAAGTACTGGGATTACAGGTGTGCGCCACCACGCCTAGCCACTCTTACCTCTTAGTTATTTTATTTTATTTTATGTATGCTTTACAATTGTTCTTTCCCTGGCCACAATGAGTTTACTCATCTAGATGTGTTGGTCAGTATCGAGCTGAAGAGTTCAGGGACCTTCTGAAGATTCTCCAGAATTTTCTCTTTTCTATATTACTCTGCCCTGAAAACTTTCCCTGGACTCTGAGTTCTGCCTGCTTAACTCAACAAGTCTGCTAGGATTTTTCTGTGTTCTGTCTGTGCCAAAGCTTAGAAATCTCTCAAGGTGATACTATGTGACCTTGGGCTCACCTTCTTTGTCCCAACTCCCTGAAAACACTGTCCTTTACTGACTAAGGTCCAGTATTTTGCAAAAACATTGTCTCTTTTTTGTTGTTGTTGTTTTTTGTTTTTTGTTTCAGGGGGTATTTCCAGCAGGAGATCAAAATCCAAGCCTTTAGCTCCATCTGGATTAGATACACATTCCAGATCTTTTGAACCTCTGAGTGGATAGTTCTTCTGGTTCAAATTGGTGAGACTCTCTGCATGATCCAGGATATGAAGTTAGATGGTTAAAGAACTAAAGAGGTGTTTTTATGTGTACATGTTTTATTTAAGCATTTGGTGACATTGTTTTCTATACTAAAGGAATCATTAATAAGTCCTATAATTTGGATATGGAAAAGAATTTCTTGGTTTATTTAGGGATAAAGACATCAAGATATTTTTAAGGTAGAAATAGCACCAAGTAGGAAACATATACTTGATTTCTGATGTCAATCTTTTGCAAATCTCCTCATGGAGGGATGGGGGTTAGTTTATTCATATTTATTCTAAATATGAATCAAGTGAGTGGAAAAGATGAATCTGGTGATTGATGACCTAATAGCTTGTCTATCTCAGTTTTCTATAACTTTAAAATTATATAAACTATACTTTATTGGCAATGTAATTGATAACTAATGAATTTCTATTAATGAGGCTAATAGCCAGTGTACAAGGTCTTAAAATATATCAAGGTCAATCACTAAACTGATTGAGAAGGAGGGAAGGCGAGGGAGTGGGGTGGGAATTGGGGAAGGGGTTAAATGAGAAGTGTGTGCATATATGCCTTTATCAGCTTGTACCTAACAAAGATGTATGATTACAATGCACCAATTATTATATAAAAAATTAAAAAAAATACTCGTAACAAACAGATGAAACTTCACTGGTTGGTTATGAGCTTGTAATGTCTGAAACAGTTCAGCTTGAGCCCTAACTTGCTAATCAGTAGAGTTGAAGCTGAACCACTTGTGAGCCCATGTGAGCAGTGACAGACCTTTTCCTCATCATATTTTAGTTTTAATTGAACATAAATATGGGGAAGCGAAGCCAAACTTGGAAGATCCCCCTGATTACAGCAATCAGCCCCTATTGCACTTCCCAGGGTCCAAAGCAATTATGCCCAGTCTCCCTTCAGTCGAAATTCATTGTTGACTCAACTCCAAGCATCATGGATACAAAGTATTAGGAGGGAAGATCATATGCCCAACTTTCATTTTTGCAAAACCAAATTCATATTTAAATGTCCAATTTAAATGATATATTTCCAATAACAATGTGCACTTACAATTGCTTTTAGCATTTTGTTTTTATACTTCCATTGGTGCAATGTAATTATACATCATAGTGAGACTCAAAGTGATACAGACACACAGGCACACAGCACTTGATGTATTTCCCTCCACATATCTGCTCCAACCCCACCCGTGGTCGACCTTCTTCCCTCCCCATACGTACTGGGGAGATTGGTAGTGAAACTTTCCTGTGTGGACGTATCTTATCCAAACTGTTCCCTTCCTCAATCTTCATTTTTCTCCCCCTAATTCCCTTCCCCGAACCCCTTCCACTGGTCTGCTGGTTTTTCTTCTCATTTGACTGAAGTCTCTTTTGCTTCTTATTTTTCTTTGAGCTTCCACATATGAGAGAAAGCATAGGACCCTTCTATGCTTCAGGGAACTACAGATTATTTGAGTTAGATTCTTAAATATCATAAGCAGGAAAAGAATGTTAAACATGTTTGATCTTATTAACACCTGATTTGACTATTATATATGCTGTCAAGCCCACTGGGCATTTTTATGTAATTAACATGCAGGAGAATGTAAACATTTGAGGTTTTTTCATTTATGATTGTATTTTAGATATCCTCATTTGTTACATACTACTTCAACTCTTTATAATTTTTAAAGGGTAATGTATCAACTGCTGATATGTTATTATTTATATGATCAGCTGACAATATTACTCATTGGCTAGATTTTCCATTTTTCACTGTTGCATATAATATTATAGTGAGTATCTTCACATCATTGAGTTATTTCCATAGGATTAATTTCCAGCACTTACTGTCCTTTGATTTCTTATCCTCTGTCCAATAAATTAGCATAACATCAATAAGAACAAAGAGTTATCACATTACATTATGCAAGTGACCCACACAAAATGTCCCTAGCTGACCTTACCAGCCTCATCTTCTGGAATTCTCTCCCTTCACTTTATTTTCCAGTCACATCAAACTGTTCACTACTCCATGATAACAGCTCTATGTTTGATGAAAGCTCACTGTAGAATACCATGCAATCGCAGAGAACAAGACAGGTATCTCTATGCAATGCAAAAAAAGAGATCATATTGAACAAGAAGAATAAATTAATTCAGTGATTCATATGGTAACAACATTTATGTAAATCAATACTATTTAGAGTTACTTTTTTGACACAAGAAAGAAATTGTAAGAAAAATTGTCATAAACCTAGAAATAAGGCTAAAGGATGAGATTATGACCTTCACTGTCACTGTCAAGGTGCTTAAGGACCTTCTCACTCTCTGGGAATATAACTTTGCTCAACTCGCCGTTGATTAGCAGCAGATATTTCATAACTCTGTTAAATTGTGGAAAACTAATTAAGTGCAAATGATTTTTTTTCCAGAAAAAAGATATATCTAAGAGTAAAGGTTTTCCTCCTATAAGCTGAACAAGTTTTGAATTTAGTTTAGCAGTCTTGTCATCCCACAAATTCCTTTATGAGTCCAGCCAACTTTATTGTCTGCTAGAACAAATGTCAACACTCTTCAAAGAAAAAAAAAAAAAACAACCCAGCATCTCTTCAGTATATTATACAGAACGTTTCAGTGATTAATAAAAAAGAAATGGAAGAAAAAACATAACCTAAATTAAAGAAGAAACACAGCAGGTAGTAATCAAAGATGAGGGCAGTTGAGAATTTTAATGCAAGTACTATAAACACTGTGAGGACTTAAAAATAAAAAAGGATTTTAATGCCTATACTAACTGAAAACCTCAAAAATGAAATTAAAACTATATAAAATGAACATGGAAATTCTAGTTCTTAAAATTATAATATCAATGTCTAAAATGCAAATTTCTCTACACAAGGCTTAATAATAGATTAGAGGTTAGGGGAATTGGTAAAAGATAATATATGATATCTTACTAGCAAGAAAAAATAGAAGAAAAAGGTTTTTGAACACAGATCATAATTTGGTTCTGCATAACCAAGTTGCATAACCAAGAGAAACCTTTAACAGGGAATAGAGTCATGCATCCAATGCTCAGGATGGAGGCCGACATTTGAATTAGAGATTGGAAGACTCACCATTCACTATCTATATAGTGTTTGAATTCATATAGCCCGATTCAATTACTCAGGGAATGTTTGACATCTAAGAATAGATCCTGTGGAAGATGGAAGATCGAATGACACCAACTGCATATATACACATATGTCTTCAAATATTATACCAATGCTTTAAAAGATGGTGTGTTGTAAGTGTATTGACATAACCAAAATGACAAGATTTTTCTTTGCTTCATATTTCCACATTATAATGACATATTTATGTTTTGCTCCTACAGCATCCTTGCAGTTTTAGTCTTGGATTCTACCTTTGAATATGTCCACTACTGATATTTTACCATAGTTTCTTACATTTATTATTAGTTATCTGGAGTTCATTCTTAAATATTTTTATCTGTTTCTTTGTTTTCTAATGATTTATTAATGCCTCATCTCTTTAGTTCTTGTATTTACAACACAGGCTGCCTACTGCTTTCTATCTTCAGCTTGGCTGAAGATAAAACACTTGGACCCGCTGTTTTAACATCATGAAAGGTGTGTTGTCTTGTCCTTTCTTCCTTTGAAATAATTTGATGCTGTGTCAGGAGACCTATTAGTTCCTTTATTTATTTATTTTTTTTCCAGAATCCAGTATTACTTCCAAAAAATATTCTTTTAAGGATCTTTCTCTATTGAAGTATTCCTGATACCTAATGGGACCTTTATATACTTTTTTCCTCTAGTTTTGCTCTCTTCAGCGAAACCATATATGATTTCTGCTGTCCTGTGATACCCATTTTTATCCTTTTTAGTTCTTTTCCTCTTCATTGTGTTTTCTTACTGCTAGTTTTCATGTTCTTGATTGTGCTATAAGTAATGTCTCTTTCTTTACCCTCTTTCCAATGTGATTTAATTTCTATAATAAGTATTGTTTTCATCTCTGTGTCAGACAGCTTTCTGTTACTAGGACAAAACACATGAGTTGAACTCTTAAGGAAGAAAGGTTCATTTTGGCTGGCTGTTTCAGAGGTTTGAGTCCATGGTCACAGTGTATCATGGAGGGAAACTGTGGCAGAGAAAGAGGTTCATTTCATGGAGGCCAGGATGCAAAGAGAGAAGAGGAGGAGCCAGGGTTCCGATATGCCCTTCTAGAGCACATTTTAATGATCTAACTTCCTCCAACTAGACCCCACCTCCTAAAGGTTCTGCCACCTCTCAATAGCACCAAAGGCTGCGAACAAAACCCTCAGCACATGAGCCTTTAGAGGATATTCAAGATCTAAACTGTAGCCATCTCTTTCATTTTTCTCTTGAAGCTTTGGAAATGAAATGTTTTTGACTTGAGAAGTTGCATGCGTTACATATATTCTTTCTCTGAAGTAATCATTTATTTTCTTAATTTTCCATTCTTTTCCTCTCATTTCAATATCTCAAATTGTTTTAATTTCTAAAAAACTGGTAGTCTATGCCTCTCAGATGCCTATCAATTTGAGGAATATATTTCTTTTTTTTCTCTCTTTCTTTTTTATCCTGAATCTGATGAACCAGATGATCCATATTTGGGTTTTTATTCATCTCTAGGAGGAGACTGGTCTTCATAGGGAATAGATGTGGAAGTTCAGTGGTAGAGAACAAGGAAACTCAGCATCTTACTTTTCCTCCATTGTGGAAAAGTCTGGACACACTTTCGTTTACATTGCTCCACATACGCATCTTACTCCAAGCTAGTAAGAAGTCCTCCTGGCTTGCAATGAAGCCATTCATATGAACAGGTATTTTGTGAGAATATTTATCATTGATTTATATTCAACTTGGCTGTGCATAGTAGTGCATCCCTGTAATCTCAGTACTTGGGAGGCTGAGACAGGAGCATCACAGTTTTGTGGCTAGCCCCAGCAACTTAGGCCCTTAGCAACACCTTGTTTCAAAATAAAAACTAAAATAGAGCTGAATTGTAGCTCTGAGGTAGAACGCCCCTGGATTCAATCTCTGGTAGCACACACACAAAAAAAACAAAAAAAAAAAACAAAAAAAAAAACCCACACACACAAATTAAAAACAAAACAAAATCATATATATATCACATTATATGCACATATATATCATATATATATGATCAGCTGACCCAGATAGCAAACTCAGACTTCCTGACTCTCACACATTATCCTATACATGGCCACAACATTAGCTTGCTTCTTATACCCTCAAGCTTCTGTTTGTTCTTCTGCCAATGTGGTATGTCAATAAGGGTTCAACAACTGGTCTGCTCTTTTAACCAAAAAAATAAATAATTCAACCATTCATGCCTATAATGTTTAATTAGTAAATATTTATTAAGTATGTATCATCACTCTTAGAGTACACAAAGCTTACAGCAACTTGCCAGCGAAGTTAGAACTTTCTCCTGCCACCCAATTCCCTACTTCATGCACAGCTTTGTACTTACGTTGTTTCCTCTTTGGGTTTTGTTTTTTTGTTTGTTTTGTTTTGTTTTGTTTTGTTTGTGGTGATAAGGATTGAACCCAGGGACATTCTAAATCCAGGCTACAGCCTCAGCCCTTTTCTTATTTTTCACTTGGAAATAGGATCTCCCCAAGTTGCTGAGAGCCTCACTAAGTTACTGAGGCTGACCTTGAACCTGTGATCCTTCTGTCCTAGCAGCCCAACTATTGGCATTACAGGTGTGTGCACTGTATCCAGCTTGTACTTATATTAATAATTTGGAGAGAATGCATTCCAGGTGCAGGTTGCAATCAGTTCAAACTCCATGAGGTCATGTCCTGGGTCAGCATGATACCTCTCGTGGGTCCTTGACCTCCATGGTGAAAAGAATTTCAACACGCGCCAGGAGTTTTATTTGAGAAAGGGAGGGACTCCAGGGAGCAGGCAGGTGAGGGGAGATCATCCAGGTCAAGAGAGTCTCTTTGCAGCCTTTGCAGTTCTTTTATAGAATTTCCAAGAAGGGGTGGGCACAGCAGAGGTCTGAACCTCCTCTTCCTCAGGTTTCTTAGCAAAGATGGATGGTGACTGGCTGAGGTCTGACCTTTGTCATTCCCATGGGTCTCAGGAATCTCAACTGGGGCAAGGGAACATTGAGATTAAGGGTTTGGGCTCATTGAGGCTTCTGCCTAAAACCAAACACACCCTATAGGGTGGAGTTAGAGATTATGAACTCTCTAGAACATAAAACTATCCTTTTCCTTCCCAATCTGTCTCCTTTCTTTCTAAATTTGTATTCCTTCTATTCTATCTCATCAGTCAGACTATTGCTGTGTATAAGGAGCAGCTAAAAGGCTGCTAAGAGGAAGAATGGAGTGTGTTCTGAGTGAGGTAAGACCTGCTGAAAGCAGTTCTATATCCTCTTGACATCTTTCATCAACCAGGGCTGATTATCACTATTCATTCAATGAACTTTTTTGCTCTCCCAGTGTCTGTATTCTGAGATTGATCTAGTGCCCAGCTCTTCCTGCAAACAGGTGCTCATTCCTGATCCTCCTCCTAATATAATATTAAGTGTCTCCTGTCCCCAGTCCTTACTCATATCTTTCCTTCTACATTTTTTGAATAAAAAAGAGAATTGCAATATTTTAGGTTTGTTGTTTGGTTTTCTAGGAAAATAGTTTCATGTGGTCCTCAGAAAAAAAATGAAAATATCAGGTTGATTCTCCATCCTCTGAATTTTCAAAAGTCATTTATCTTGAAACCTACAGCTTTTCTGAGTTTGATCTCATCAGCATAACTAAGTTGATCAGATCTGGTCATGCTGACTCATGCTAACAAATAGAAAACAAAATACAGAAACTGAGTACTGATTTAGTAAACATTACTGGGAATTATGCCTGTGAAAAGACAAATATTCACATCCCCCTCTTTGGTGCAGTATTTTTTTTTTCCCCGTGAGCAGGCTACATAAAAAAGCAATTTATTGGCACACAATGAGGTGAGCCTGAATCAGAATGAAATACGTTAAAATGGTGTTGATAATTTTTACTGGCTTACCATGTCTCCATGCTCTCCTTTCTACAATAGGACCCCTCTTTCAGGAAGAAGAGCTGCTTATGATAGCATGAGTGTCCCAGCATGCGCTAAACTGGAACAATCTCAGCCAATAATTGGATCTAATTCTTTATTCTCTAATTGTTCCAGCAGGAAAAAAGGGACTCTAGACTTTAAAATTTGGTATATATAGTAAGCATTATTATAATTTCTCATATTCTTTTTTTCTTTCTTCCAGGCGTGTAACAAGATTATTCTTCCTCCTTCTGTTGAAGTTAGGCATTATTATGATTTACTTTGGTCAATTAATCGAAAGTGAAAGCCATTAAGAGCCAGTGTGTGGATGATAACATTTTTTTTATCCTACCACAGTGATTAGAGGCCTCCAATAGCCTCTGTCTCTAAGTGAGGATGTCTTGGAAAAGAGCTGCTATCAACAGGAAATTCTAAGACAGACATAAAGCTTTGTTGTTCTACTAAAATGGAGTATTGGCTACCATGACAAAGGTTGACTAATGCTGACACTTGCTTACACCTTGATATAGCAAATGCTAAAAGTAACCTAAAACAAGTTGGTGTGGCTTAATGGGTGACATAGTGTATTAGTCAGGCTTCCATCGCTGTGACAAAATACCTGGGAACATAAACTTAGAGAGAGGGAAAAGATTAATGAGTTTAAGAGGTTTCAGTCCATGATTGCCTGGCTTCATTGTTTCTGGGCCTGTGGTGAGAGAGAACATCATGCTGAAGGATGTGGTAGAGTAAAGCTATTTACCTTAGAGTAGTTAGGGAGGGAGGGAGAGAGGGAGGGACAGAGGGAGGGAGAGACAAAGACAGAGAGAGAGAGAGAGAGAGAGAGAGAGAGAGAGAGAGAGAGAGAGAGAAGTGCACACAGCACAAACAGGGATAACATTTCTTCCAGGGCACACCTCCAGTGACCAACTTTCTCCAATGAGTCCCCACCTGCTATAGTTGCTTCCATTAATAATGCTATCAGATTATCAATCCATCAATGGATTGGTCTACCAATGAGATCAGAGCCCTTGTAATCCAATCACTTCCCAAGAGCCTCACCTCTGGACCTTGCTGCGTTGAGGATAAAGTCTTCAACCAGTGAGTCTTTGGGGAGCACTTCCCATGGTAGAGTTGGAGGGAAGCTCACCAAATGCTGTGTGCATGTATGTCTCCATCACTCTGTACTTCATCATCATGTGTGGTTACAATGCACAGATAAATAAAAAAAGAAAAAATGACACTGTGGCTGGAAGGGGTTTTAACTTGTCTCCCTTTGTCAACTAGAGTGGGAGGTCATATTTTGCACATGGGAAGGAAATATTTTCTAAATATTAACTAAATATTTTCCTATCAGAAGCATGGACTGCGGTAGTCTTTGAGCTATTTATAATCTTTTAGTTCTTCTTCTTCTTCCTGTTTTGCAAACCTGAGACTATTGCAATTTTTCTGTCCGTTGGTAATAATAATGACCATTTGGCTTGGCGTGGCTTTGGCTAGCGAAGTAGAGTAAATAAGATTTGTGCATGCGTGTTATTTTCCTCTCTCTGGTGACTGACAATGTCCAGAGGGTGGATGCTCTAACATTGCTTCCCAAAGTGGGTGATACAGCCCCCAAGGGACAAGGGAACAACATATAGATACATCAAAGAATGCAAATTTATCACCCTATCTTTCTGTTTATTTGATTAAAGAAGGTAGAGTTCTTGGCAGTGAGGTGGAGGGTGGGAGGCTGATTTATTATTATTATTATTGTTGTTGTTAATAATAATATTATTGTTGTTGTTGTTATTACTATTTTTTTTAAAGAGGCAGTAAGTCAAATAAGTTTAGGCACTCTGCCATAGTCCCTGAGTGACTGATGTAATATAAGAATGTAGCATAAAGAATAAAGAAAACTTTGATTTTTTAGTCACTTAAATATTGGAAGCATTTTTGCTATTGAGGGCACAATACCCCCTGAATGATACAAGACCAAACTAAATAAAATAAAACATAATAAATACTATATCCCATTTTGTCTCTTAATTTCTAAATTCTAAGCAAAATCTTAACAAAGGTAACTCAATAATCACCCAAAAATTGCACTAAAAACAGTTTGAATACACAGTGATGTCTTAGTACAAGAAAATATATAAATGTAGTTCATTAAATTAATAAATTTTAAAAAGTCATGTTTATCTCAGTAGGTACAGAAAAAAAAAAGAACTGATGAAATTCAAGACTCATTCACAGGACTCATTCACAGTAACTCTCAGTAAGCTAGGCCTGGAAATAAATTGGCTTAACTTGACATAAGATAAGAACAAAAATCCTTTGCAATATGCAGAATTATAAATGGGCAAACACTGGAAATATGTATGCAAATACTCAACAAATAAATAGAGGAACAGAAAGCTATACAATAAACAAACAAAAGAAATAGTAAACTTCCTGGCTTAGCTACAAAGAGCATCACCATAGTTATAATGTTATTAATATTGAATGATTATAAATAGTGTTTTGACATAACCATATTTTTAAGTGGTCATGGTCAATGTGGGTATAGTAGTTAATATAAAGGAGATAAGTTCTCATATTTCACTATAGGAGGTTAATGGAAAATCATTAGAGCAATGTGGGTACTTGAAAATAAGTGTGCAGATACTAGGAGATTCTATAAGCTCTCTCAAGAAGCAGAATATGAACATATAAAAAAAGCGCTAGAAAATTTGAACTTGTTTTTTGATTTTTATTATTTAATCTTATTTTTACATTTTTATTGGTTCACTGCAATTATACGTCATGCTGAGGTATAGAGGGATAGGAGTTTACATGTACACAGCACATGGTGTGTTTCCTTCAAAAACCCACCCGCCATCTCCCCTTCCCCAGACATGTCACCAAGATTGGCATTGGTAACTTCACATACATACAGAGCATTGTTTAAACTTTTACCTCTTTCATCTCTTTCCCCCTCTCCCCTACCCTAAACCTGCTCTGTCACTCCATTAGAGTCCCTGCTCTTTTATCTGAGGTCTCTTTTGTTTCCCAGTTTCTATCCAGCTTCTACATATGAGAGAAAATATACAACTATTTGCTTTCTGGGCCTGGTTAATCTCACTTAGCATAATATTCTCAAGTTCCATCCATTTTTCTGCAAATGACATAATTTAATTTTTTTTAATGGCTGAGTAAAATTCCATTGTATATGTTTTCCAGTTTTTTGATCCATTCATCAGTTGATGGACACCTAGGCTGGTTCCATAATTCGGCCATTGTGCTACTATAAGCATGAATATGCGTGTATCACTGTAATATTCTGAGTTTGATTCCTTTGGAAAGATGCCCAGCAGAATTATGGCTGGATCATAGTGTGGTTCCATTCCCAATCTTCCAAGAAAACTCCACATTGATCTGCATAGCAGCTGTACTAGTTTGCAGTCCCATTGACAGTGTATAAGAGTTCCTATTTCTGCATATCCTCATCAGCATTTATTATTGTGGTTTTGATGATTGCTATTCTAACTGGATTTAAATGGAATTTCAGTGTAGTTTTGATTTGCATTTCTCTGATTACTAATAATATTGAACATTTTTCATATATTTATTAGTCATTTGTATTTCTCCTTTGAGAAGTATATATTCAGTTCAATTGCCCATTTTTAAACTGACTTACTTTTTTTTAGTGTTTATTTTTTTAAGTTCTTTGTATATTCTACATATTAGTCCTTTATCAGAGAAAAATCTGGCAAAGGTGTTCTACCATTCTGTAGGATCTCTCTTTAGACTCCTGGTGGTTTCTTTTGCTACACAGAAGCTTTTTAATTTAATGTCATACCATTTACTACTTCTCATTTTCATTTTCTGAGCTTTTGGGGGTCTTATTGAGGAGGTTTCTACCAGTATCTACATATTACAGCAATGGTCCTCTGCCTTCTATTAGTAATTGCCAAGTTTCTGGTCTAATTTCTAGGTCTTTGATCCATCTTGAGTTGACACATGTGCAGGGTGAGAGGTTTGGAATAGAACACATCTTAATGCCTCATATGTTTATGTAATTATTAAATGTCCACTTTTGTCTTGCAGTTGTTTGAGAGCCAGAGTATCTTTTAGAGATGTTTCACTCTCAGGAAGTCTCCATTTTCCAACGTTTTGAAAAGTGTTCATAGTTACCCAACACTGAGTCTATAGTGCTCATACCTTTATTGTGTGAACACAAACGATGTCAGCTGTTACTGACTGACCATATGGGGACAAGGAACAGTGCAAGGGCACACATTTTCAGACATAGAAATGAGATGAACGTGAGATATGATATGGAAACAGAAAGTAATTAAGACCCAAATCCCACTGGTCACAAATATACAGAAATAGATCCATGTGAAAAACAATGTAAATGACCAGTGTCATAAAATGAAGTGTTTTTATTTATTTTATGTATAATTTTATATTACTTATACAGATACACAATGAACTTCAAGAGAAGCTTGAAAAGCCATAGTGAAGTTATCTATACCTATATCTAGCACATTCTCTCTCACACACAAAGAGAAAGAGAATCATTTCTAGTCACAGACATCCATATTCACACACATTCCTGGAAATAGGCCCCTATGTACAAATACATGCGTATTTTATGTGCATTGGTAATCAAATACAGTGGAGAAAATAGTCATTTCACAGTGCACATAAATTTAGTTATACTCAGATTTGCAGACAGATGAGCAGACACTCATTTTTTTAAAAAATAGGTACAGAAATATAAAAGTGTTCTGCCTTCAAATCTACTAAAATATGAATACTCATGGATGCGGAATAACAAGTAGGCATGAGTGAATGGATCAATAGATGACATAAGAAAAAGCGCAATAGGGCAGGAAGAAATGAAACTATAAAGAAAAGAAAATATATATATATATATATATATATATATATATATATATATATATATATATATACCAACAGTGAGTTATTAAAATGTTTAAGGTAACACCAGAAATTAAAAGTGTTCTGTGTACAAAATAATCTTATACCTCTAGACACATTAATGTATTTCTTTTCCTCTATTTCTATTTATTTTCTTCAGCTTATAAAAACGTGTGACCCCCCCCCCCCCAAATCTAGGAAGTTGTGGAATAGCAATCATCACTTCAAGAATGGTATTTGGCATCGGAACAAAGTTGTTCAGCAGTGGGATTTCCTTCAAAGAGATGAATCTAACAGAGTAGAGGTCAGAAAAAACAAAGTGTGAATTTCCAGTACTAGAAGGTCTCAGCCTAGGACGTGACATTCAATGCAGACATGATCAAAAATCTACAGGGAACACCTTTGGGTGTTGTTATTTAGAATGTGTTTTTACTTATGAACTCTCATCAACATATTGCTTCTTTTTCTTTTTGGTTCTCCCAATCTCACTGAGGTGTGTGAGAAGGTGGGGGGGGGGGTTGCCATGGAATCTAGAGCAAAACACACCAAGTGCCTCGTGCATGTATGTCTGCATCACTTTGAACCTCGTATGATATATAGCTACAGTGCACCAATAAAAGTATATTAAAAAATTTAAGAGATAAGAAAGAAGTTATTTAAATAGATTCATATGAGTGCTTTAGATAAATCAGTAGTTTTCAAAAGCGTAACATGAACTCTTTTAGGGTATTTTATGAGACTAATTTTGACTGTTATGGTACTTTATATGTTACTGGCATTTAGAAGGGGTTAAGAATATTACATAGACATTTAAATGGCAATTAATAAATAAAACTTGCTTGCTATTATTCAGCAGAAATAAACTTTATGTAGATATGGAAACGTTTACAAGTTTGTTCCCTATTTTAGAAAAATAAAATTATAGATAGGAATGTTACTTATAATATTTGTTTCAGTAATATAAGCCCCTGTTTTATTCCACATGTTTAGCCAGTTAATTCAGTGATACCATGTATAACTACAAATCTCTGGTTTGTCATGTCTTTCATTGTAGTTTATCCTGACTTCATATTGTGAATGCAAATTATTCTATTTAATTAGTTAATTTTCTTTGGGTAGAGAGGCATTCATTATCCAAAGATAGTATCAGCTTTTTAAAAAGGACAATCTCAATTTATTGAAACCCGCCAAATATAGTTAAACACATGAATTCATATTACAGTTTTTAAATATCTGATTTATTTCCTTCAGTGAAAGGTAGAAAATAACTCATTATCTTGAAAATTGCAAATGAGGCAAAACAATAAAGTATTTATCTTGCCTATCTTGTATGAACTGCATCATTATGTAAACAAATAGTAGATTAAGGTAAACATCACTATATAAAAGTATTTTAATTAGACAACTAATTATAAATTATAGTATCACTATTTTTCAACACCAGTCAATCACTGGATATAAGCATTGAACCTCAACAGCTATTAATATCATAAAAACAGATCAGGAAGACATGATAGACTTCCTGATAAAAAAAAAAAAACACGAAGAACACAACATATACATTTTTGGCAAAGGTACTGAAGATAAAAAGGTACTGAAGTGGTCAAGCCTGTGAACCTATCTGCCAAAATGCCAGAAATTTAGAGTACAGAAAAACACATGAAAGTGAACTACGATTTAGCACAAACTCAAGTGAAATCTCTTATGACTTTGTTTGAATTAATAAGACTTTTATAATATTAATATGGGAATTCAAGGAGTAAAGGATAGGTAGGACATCTTTAAGAACAAACCGAGAATTTATATTACTTGACTTTAAGATTCACTGTAATGAAGAAACATAAGTCAACAGAACACAATTGGAATCTCAAAAATGACGCCTGTCTTTTCACTTGATTTCCACAAAGTTTACAATGGGGAAAGAATTGTGCCTTCAACAAATCAGGCTGAAAGTACTGGCTATCTGTGTCAGTCAGGGTTTGCTAGAATAACAGACCTCACAGGATATGTAGAGGGTAAAAGAGGATTTATCAATCAGTTTATAGTTCAAAACAGTGTAGTCCCAAGTGGCTATCCGCATGTAGAGAGCCAGAGGAACCAGCACCTGATCCGGTGGTCCAAGACCTGGAGTCTCAGAATAGAAGTGACAACTAATGCAGTCCCAGTCCAAGATAAAAAGGCCAGGAAACTCTCTGGAGAAACAATGGTGGAAATTCAATTCAAAGAGCTAAAGGCTGATATCCCAGGGAACAATAGATGTGCTTTTCTCAGAAAGAATCATCCATGCACTCACTCATCTTTCTCCTTTCCATCTATGTCCTGCACCTATCAGAACAGTGTCATCCAGGCTCAGGGCAGGACTTCCCCTTCAATCTGCCATTACATAAGCCCATGGTCTCGTCAACATCCAAAGTCACATAATCTCAAGTGTTTCATAATCTAGTCAAGTTTGGCAATCCAAATGAATCATCACCGGATCCATACATAAAACATAACAGGCACATTACATAACTTGTGCATCATAGACAAAATGTCCAAGCAGATCATCAATAGAACTGTAAACGTTAAGCTACCACATTTAGTGAAGATAGGAAGGAAAACTTTGCCACCTTGGGATGAGCACGTGTTTCTCACATATTAAGCCAAAAGGCATAAACCACTACTAAGCTGATTAACTGGACTTCAACAAAAGTAAAGCCACTGAACTCCCAAAAGCATCATTAAGAAATTGAAAAATAAAAAAAATTTAAAAAAAGAAATTGAAAAATCAAACCACACATGGGGAGAAACTATCCATGATACTGATATCTGACTTGAAACCAGAATAAAAAAAATTACAACTCAATAAGAAGAATACATATATCCAACAACAACAGCAGTAGTTGGACAAATATTTGCACACTGGTTTCTCTAAGAAGACACAACAAACCTACGCTTGAAAGAGGAGTAACATCCTAGTCATTAGATAAGTGTAAGTGAATCCTACAACACAATCACATTACACACACAGAAAGATGGTTCTCATTAAAAAGACTGACAATGTAGCCATAGCAGAAGAGTCAGTATAAAGTCTGGAGATTGCACCTAGGATGCGTAGAAGAAAGACCCTCCCACTTCTTAGAAAGTAAATATATGACCCTAAAGGATTATGGTTTTATGACTCTAGAAAGTTTGCTTTACCAGGCTAATTTAAGAATGTGGGCTATATGTGTAAAACGAAGAAGTGGTGCTATTTGTGTTCTGATAATGATTGATATGTCATAAATGTCTATGTAACCCTATTGTACTGAAGAAACATATAAAAATCCGTGCTGAAAAAAAAAAAAAAAAGACTGACAATGTATAGTGTTAGGATATGGAGATCCCCAAACTCACAGATTGTTGGTAGGAATGCAGAATATTATGAAAAACAGGTATTTTCTTAAAATTTCTTCCAACCCAGAAGTCCTCCCTAGATACTTATCTCAGTGGAATAAATCGTATATCCACACAAAGACCTGTATACAAAAATCCACAGCAGCTTTTACTGTAATAGACCTAAACTGGAATAAAAACCACAGATTGCCATGAAGGGGTAAATAATTAACAAATAATAATGTATATAAATAGTGTTACATTATTCAACAAAGGATGATATTGCAACTAAGGAAATGGAGGGAATGACTGATTAAAACAATTATTTGGGAGAGTCTCAAAACACCATGCTCCATTAAAGAAGCTAGACACAAAAGAGTTGAAATTGTTTCCATTGATATGAAATAATTGAAAAACAAAACTCATTTACAGTGAGAGGAAACCCATTAGTGGCGGCTTTGGGTTGTTGATGAGACACAGATAGCAGGAAAGGGGCAAGAGAAAATGTTTTGGAGCCTCACCACATTTAGTTTAGTTTTTTTTTTTTTTTTAATTTGTTAAATGTATTTTTAAACCGAGACCTAAAAACATAAAAATTATACATACTAATGGAATACCATATGTTGTTTCTATACTTGTACACATTGTGTAATGTCAAATCAGGTTAAACAATCTGTCTCTTCAAACATTTATCATTTCTCCATGGCAAAAGTACTCGAAATCCTTTCTTCTAGCTTTCTGAGATCTCCAGTCCATAATTGTGATCTGTAGTCACCTTACCGGGCAACAGCAGACCAGAACTTCTTGCTCCTATGTAACTGTAACCTAGTACCTATTGACCAGCTTTTCCCCATGCCCCCCCCCCCCAGCTGTTAACCACCATTCTACTCTCAACTTCTGTAAGATTAACATTGTCAGATTCCACATATGAGGGAGGTCATATGGTACTGGTCATTCTGTGTCTGGCTTATTTTATTTAATAATCCCCAGTTCCATTCGTGTTATAGAAATGACAGGATTTCATTTTTTTATGACTGAGTAGTATTCCATTGTTCACACATACCACATTTTCTTTATCCATTTATTACTTTGTGGACACTTAGTTTGTTTTCAAGTCCTGGCAATAGTGACTAATGCTACAATAAACATGCAAAGTGTGGCACACTCTGATTTTAAAATAATTTGACTTTAAAACTATTATGTCGGGAAATAACTCAGCTTCATTTTTGTCCTCCTCTGGATGTCATAAATAAGCTGTGATTCTGGATCTAAATTTTAAAATACCTAACAATTATTGGTTGCTTAATATTTTTCAGTGCTGAGCAAAATGACGTGTACTACATATGTTTATCCTCATAACAACCTTTTGGATTTGATAGTATTATCCTAACTTTACAGTGAAGAGAACTGAGGCTCATTAATATTAAGGAAGTAAACATGAGCAAATGATCAGTTGCATGTCTGTGGAGCTTCCAAGAGACTGATTTTAATGGTCATCCTTTTGATCTTCTGATTTTTAGCATTGAGTTTCTACATCTTGCTCCCTTGCACAGACCTTAAAAAAGTACATCGGTGGTTATGTTTTCAGTTTAGTTTTATTTGCTTGTTTGTTTTACTGCACATCCACAATAAAAGATACTATGAGGGTCTTAAAAATCATGGAGGAGAAAGAGAATATACAAAAATATACATTAATGATATGAAGGAGCTGGATACTTAAAGTTTTTTTTTGAAAACTTTCTTACTTTACACATTTGTAGCAAGATTGCTATTATTTGTTCTTTGGGATCAGCAAAAAGTTGGGGACAGATTTACACTTGTGCTCAGAATCTGTGTTCCTGCCTCTGCTCCAGGTTTGACACTTCTTGGTTGTGCAGCAGAAGTTGATGTGGAAAGCCCACGCTGGGAAAGTGCATGGCCAGAGAGAATGAAAGCCACAAGCGGGTTGTCTAGCAAGGGAACCACACCTGCGGGCAGGAACAAGAGGGTGCAACTTGTTGATGTTAACTTATGGGTTTGCTGTCATATATACCATTTTCTTATCATCAGGGTGCACTAAAGTTTATGGTGCCTGTTTTTGGTAGAACACAATAATTCCACATGGTGCCGGGCGTGGTGGCGCACGCTTGTAATCCCAGCATTCGGGAGGCTGAGACCTGAGGATCCGGGTTCGCGGCCAGCCTCAGCTACCTAGTGAGGCACTCTGCAACTTAGTGAGACTCGGTTTCAAAATAAAGAATAAAAAATAGGGCTGGGGGTGTAGCTCGGAGGTAGAATGCCCCTGAGTTCAATCCCCAGTATCGCAAAAAAAAAAAAAAATAATTCCACATGGTCGTGTGGCTGCTACATTCACATGAGTCTGATTCAAAGCTTACCTCCTTCCCAAATGTCTCTCCAATTAACCTCTCCCCTCTGAATCCTTTATTCAGCCTGATCCAGGATTTAAGAAATAATCCTTAATTTATGCTGAAATTTTTGGCATAAAAATGCCTCCTGACTTTTTTTTTTTATGGAGTTGTGTGTTACCTTTAACAAAAGGTAACAGTAACAACTGTTATCAACACTGGAATATATGGATATATTCAAAATATATGAAATAGATGAACAGGATATATTTCATAGAAAGTGATATAAAACTTTATATGTGTATGTATGTACATATCAGAAATAGTTTATATTTATATTTATTTTGTCTAACTGGGACTATGTCTGGGCAGTTAGATTCCTTCTGTGAAACTATCTAATTATGCTTCCTTTCTTTGCCACCTCTTGATCTGTGATGTATGGCTGGGTTTTTTTTACTTCAGTCTCAAACCACAGCAGAAAGCATTGCTTCACTACCCTGCCAAATGCCTCGA
This sequence comes from Graphiurus murinus, assembly GCA_004027655.1. Lineage (NCBI taxonomy): Eukaryota > Metazoa > Chordata > Mammalia > Rodentia > Gliridae > Graphiurus > Graphiurus murinus. Next base: position 3,338 of record PVLC010025825.1, on the reverse strand, counting down.
TGTCTCAATGCCATTATAAATATTTCATAACTTCCTATGTGTACACGCACTTATACGCCTTGTCTTATTTTAGTAACCTCTAAAATATCCACATGGTTCTCTTTGGGACAATTTTTTTCTCCCATTTTCAATTTTCTTTCCTACTGTTTACCTACATATTATGAGATTTCTTTCTCTCTTTTTTTTTTCAGCAGAAAATTGCTTCTGTGTAGAAGATCTTGCTATCTTGGGTAAAATGGTCAGAAAGTACAAACTGCAATCTGGTCCTTTCTAAGGGGAGATCTAATTACCCAGCTGGCACTAGAGAACACAAACATTTCTGCTCTGGACAGTGCTTATCTATTTTTTGCAAGTACATCACTTTGGAAAGCTACTTGCTCAGCTAATCTGTAACTGTCATGAAAATGTAATTTTTCCCTCCTCCAAACCAATAACAGGCACCTGGTAAGACTGCCTTCTGTACCCATGCATTCAAGCCTCGCTGTTTCTATGGAAACCTATGAAACCCTAGTGCAAGGTTCCCAGCACCCTGCCACATCCTTCTTCTTTATACTCTGCTCTTTCCATCTCTTTAGTGCACTTGCAACGACTCTGTAAGAGACCTCTCTTGCATCCTTGAGCGTGTCAATGAAGCATTCTTGCTGTGACACAGGGCAGGAAACGGGTCCTAGGTATGTAGTTTCTTTAACAGTCGATCCAGTGCCTCAGACCTAATGGGCTCTCAATGCATGTTTGTTGAATCGCATTAGATGATGGGCTTATTGTCTCTGCCACTTCCGTGATATCCAAAGGATGCTCATTAGGAGTTTCCAGAATGATTAACAGGATAAAAAAGAACTCGTTGACCCAACACAGTGTTTAAGTGTTTAAGTCACAAATTCAGATATTTCCAAACAAAACTTGAATTTTCAGCCCTGTCATATACTTGCCTTACATAATTTAGAAGTGAAGTAAAATGAATTAATATTACTGACAGGCTATTCAATATCCAACATGATAATTTTCACTTACCTATGAATCAGAGATTATAAGCCATAATTTACAGGTTAACACAAAATAAGAGAGTTGATTTTTTTTCTCACTATCAAAGTTCATTTCACTAAGGTTTATGGCTTCTGCTTTTGGTAGAACACAATAATTCCACACAATAATGTGGTCTCTACCTTCACATGACCAATCTATGACCCTTTTCAGAGATCACACAATTAGTAAATGATATAATTTTCTTTCAACCAACATATGAGGTATTCCCCTTCTTTTTATTATTTATTTATTTATTTATTTATTTATTTATTTATTTATTTATTTATTTATTGTGCTGGGGATTAAACCTAGTGACATTTTACCTCTGAGCTATACTTTCAGCCATTTTTTATTTTTTTTTAAACAAGGTCTTGCTAAGTTTCTGAGGCTGCCCTCAAACCTACGTTCCTCCTGTCTCAGCTTCCCAAGTACTGGGATTACAAGCTATGCCACCATAGGTAGCCCTTTATTTTGTTTTAGGTATATTTGTGAATGGATTTATTATGTTTAGTTCTCCAATCTGAAAATAATGCAGGCCAATGATAGTACTTCGTGTTAGCCAGATATCAAATTATCATAGACCATTTTAGGTAGAGCATTGTCTTAGAAGAGTAATTGAAAGGCAAAACAAATGATTAAGGAGAAAATGAAAATTACTCATCAGAATGAGGCAAGCAGCTCTTGAAGATTCCGCGTGGTCCTGTGTTGAAGTGTAAGCGATTGGTTGTCAATGGTTTGGGCTCTTATGTCCAATGAGGAGACCAATGTCACAGACAGAGGACAATGAAAATGGAGAGATGTTCACACAATGAAACATGGAGAAGCCAGGAGGCATGATAAATGCCAACGAAAGAACTAGAAGCGCGTATCATTTTAGAAATTTTAGATTAAGGAAAAAGAATTCCAAATGTTTCAAAAGTCTTGAAAGCTGTCATTGCATTATAATGAATTGCAGGCAATATTTATAATAATTATCCTGATTACTTCAAAATTGATACTCTTGGTGGCGAAAAAGTGTGTAATGAAACAGGAAAGGACTATAGAAGAAAAAAGTTTTAGATAGCAGACTCCTTGCTTCATTTTTTCCCCACTATATGTTGTGCTTAGAATAAAGACCTGCACATGTGCCAGGCAGGAAGGATGTAACAGTGAAAAACACAAGTTGGATACATGGTATTGGCACAAAAACAGACCCATATACCAAGGAAACAGAACAGAAGATTCAGAAACAAATTCACATGCATACTGCCAATTGATTTTTGACAAAGAGGCCAAAAACATGCTGGAAAAAAAGATAGTCTTTTTCAACAAATGACATTGGCAAAACTGGTTATCCATTTGTAGAAAAATAGGAATTAATCCTATCTTCTTACCCTGCACATGAGTCAACTCAAGAAGGATCAAAGTCCTGGAAATTAGACCAGAGACTTTACAATTACTGAAAGAGGGAATAGGATCAACATTTCAACTTACAGGCACCAGTAGAAACTTCCTCAATAAAGGCCCCAGTGCACCAAAAATTAAAACAAGCATTGATAAATGGAACTGCATTAAATTAAAGAGCTTCTGCACAGCAAAGAAAACCATCAAGAATCTTAATAAAAAGTAGAATGGGAGAAGATCTTTGCCAACTACTCCTTTGATAGAGGACTAATATCTAAAATAAAAAAAGAACTTACCACTATAAAACAAATAATCCAATAAAAAAGGGAAAGTGTACTAAAAAGACACTTCACAAAAGAAGAAATACAAAAGGCCAATAAATATAAAAAAATGTTCAACATCATTAGCAATCAGAGAGATACAAATCAAAATGACACTGAGATTTCACCTAACCCTAATTAGAATGGCAATCATTAGAAACAAAATTAATAACTGCTGGTGAGGATGTGGGGAAGTAGAAACTCTGATATATTCTTGGTGAGATACCATATTAGTGCAGCCACTTTGGAGATCAGTATGAAACTTTATCAAAAGAATAAGAATGAAACTACCATATGACCCAGCTACACCACTCCCAAAGGGATTGAAACTAGACTACCATAGTAACACATGCCTATCTATATATATAGCAACACAATTTACAACAGTCAAATTACAGAACCAGCCTAGGTGTCCAACAAATGAATGGATTACAAAATTATAGGATATATTTTGAAATAGGGTCTCACTGAGTTGTGGCGGGCACACACACAAAACTTGGTATATACACACAATAGAATTCTACTCAGCCATAAAGATCAACAAAATTTCCTCTCTCTCTCTCTCTCTCTCTCTCTCTCTCTCTCTCTCTCTCTCTCTCTCTCTCTCTCTCC